>JANHFM010005289.1:16107-31372 GCA_032468115.1 Grayia smithii | reverse complement strand
CGAAAGGATGAAAGGCTGAGTAAACCTTGAGCCTGGTGAGAATCGAACCAGCACTAATTGCAAGCAGCTGGACTTAAATGGAGACACTTAGCCAGTGCATTAGCAATCTGCGCCACCAAAGACTCTTACAGTTATAGTTACAGGAGAAAATATTAAGAAATAAGCAAGATTCCTAGATAATGTATAATAGTGATATTCTATTACAGTATCTTCTTTTATGAAAGTACAGGTAGACCTCAACAACAGATTATTTAGTGACTGCTCAAGGTTACAATGGCACTGTAAAAAGTGATTTATGACCATTTTTCACACTTCCGACCATTGCAGCATGTCCATGGTCATGTGATCAAAATTCATTTGCTTGGCAACCGATTCATATTTATGATGGTTGCAGTGTCCTGGGATCATGTGATCATCTTTTGCGATTCTTTGGACAAGCAAAGTCAATGGAGAAGCCAGATTCACTTAACAACCATGTCACTAACTTAACAACTGCAGTGATTCACTTAACAATTGAGGCAAGAAATGTTGTAAAATGGGGGGAAATTCACTTAACATATGACTCACTTAGCAACTGAAAATTTGGGCTCAACTGTCTTCATAAGTCGAGGACTACGTATAACTGAAATGAAATTGTTCAAAAAAGCATCTACTCTTACTTGTTCCTAAATCTTCCATTTCGTCTTCGCTGTCCTCTTCTGCATCACAATCTTCAGAGCTTTCCCTCTCATCTTTTTCAATCCACCTGCCTGGAAGCAAGCCGGCTGCATCATAAGAATTGCAAAGAGGACCAACAATGTCAGTAATAAAAGATTCTTGTAATTTGGCAAGTTGAGGAGAATGTCGGTTCATAAAAGGGCTAATAGGTAGCCCCAGGTTTGCTTCTTCATCTCCCTGGAAATGTATACATACAAAACACTTAGAACAGATTGGACAGAAAACTAGAAGAAAAAAAGGGGACTTCTTCCCATAATCTTACCTAGTGTTACAAAGAGCCAAAATAACTAGATCTTTGCTTTTAAAATTGCATTACACTTGGACACTTTCTAAACAGATGAAACAGGATATAAAAGATGGATAAGTTCTATGATCAATGTATCTTCACACAATTAATGGTCTAATAGAGGAATAGGTAGTTTGTAGGCTTTTTATTACTTACATTCTGGCTTTTGACATGATTTTAGATCCCTCTGTAAAAGAGTACACTTAAATATTTTAAGATTCCATTTTATGCATATAATCATTCCATGTACAAGATTATTTGCATTATTTTCTCAAATATGTTCTGCTTACACAAGTTTACCTGTTCATAAAATTCATTAATAATTCCCTCTGTCCATTTCAGGTGTAGATCTCTAACTTTGGCTGGACCATTGATATCTGCAAGTTTAATGCATATCTGACATATTAACAGTCGATCACTCTCATTACTCCATTCAATACCATGCCCATTCATGTTTACCTATTTAGAATGGAGACAAAGGCATAAATTAAACATTTTCTTCAATCCCTTCATAGCTTTAAATTTATAAATTTAAAACATTTCAGGAGTTTCTTATATAAAGGCACAGTTTAATTTGTTCATATATTCTGTAGTATTCATGTGTAATTTGAACAAATTCCTAGATATATGACTTACTTCCAAGGAAGGACACATGGGTTCACACTTATTTGTGATTTAATTATCATTGAATGCAGTAAATTGAACACCTACCTGCCTGCCTATCTATCTAAAGTATTTTTAAAGAATTTCGCTGTTGACATACACCTCCTTGTTCCTGTCTGGCATTTGCACTTAATACTTGCAGAAAAAAACCACTCAATTCAGCAAATAATTAAAAACACACAATGCACTGAAAATTATTTATGTTCAGTTACCTGTATATATATTTGTATAAGACAATAATAACTGCATCACATTAGCCAACCTTACAAGCCACTCTTCAAGGAATCTTAGAGCGCACTTATAAATCTTCATTGATTTCCTGAATAACAGCAAAGAAAGGCCCTGATTGATGTCAAGAAACAAAAAATGCCACCTCCTTCCAGGCATAAGAATATTCAATATCACTTGGCTTGTATGAATTGGGCGGGCGGATGCTATGTGGAGGAGAGAGCACCCCCCAAAACTGAGCTGTTAAGGATATTTTAAGTAATGTCCCACATATTGAAATAAGCCAGGAATTCAAAGCAGTAATACAGCCTCCACAGTACTGGTATCACTCTGAGGTTCTGGTTTCAATTAGTCTGGAGGTAAGGGATTAGGTTTAATTCATGCTGTAACTTTCAAGTAATGTTCAAGAATAGTCCCACGTAAAGCAAATTACAGCAGTCTAACTGGGAGATGAAAGGTCATGATTCACTATAGACAATATCTCCTGATCTAAAAAAGGTTGTAATGGGTGCACTAGCTGGAACAGGCCAGTGTGTCTTCTGGCCATGACCTCCTATTCCTGCTGCTCTAGCAGAAGCCACAAGTCTAGGAAAGCTTGATGGAGTACCACCTTGTCAAGAGCTAAAGATGGAACTAACCTATTAGCAGAGGGCCTATACACTTCTATCTTGCTACAATTCATTCTGCATCTGTTCCTTCCCAGCTAATCCTTCACACCTCCAGGCACTGGATCAAGATTTCCATTTCATAATGGACCGAATAAACTGACCACTTTACAAGGTACACACATATATATAATTTCCAACTTCCACTCAGAGCAATTACAAAATCCACCATTTAAAAACAAATCCTATGATACAATCAAAGATACCCTGATTCATCACAGACTTTTAACAATAAGATTTAGATTAGATTTCTCAAACTGCAAAACTCACTTAAAAACTTAAACTTAAAATAATGATAAAACACACATGAATTAGCACCATGAAAAATCTACTACAAAACAGATCCTGCTAATAGTCCTTAGCTAAAATTCCTCAAAGGTATCATAATAAAAAACTGATCTCAGTGTTTTCTCTATTATCACTCAAGTGACCTTATTACAGAATTCACTGATATCATGCATAGATCAAGAATCTATATATCTGCACATCTTCCAGTATGATATATATTATTTGCTTACCACATTTTATACAGAATAAATTAGCTATTGTATTGTATATAAAATAATAAAAGAACAAAGATAGGGCAATATATTAAATAGTCTAGAATTTGAATTACTCCAAAACGAGTTATTATCACTGCTTTGCCACGTAGCTTACAAATAATAAAAGTGCCAATTCCTATGAAGAGAATTCGTCTGATCAAGAATCTCTTAAGAGGTTCAACATCTTTCTGATGATTAATTGAATTAAGGCCAACTGTTCTTTCCAGAATAAAAATCTTAATCAAATCCCCAGTGCATAAATATCTGTCATACCAAACAACTGCTTGGTGAATGGGTATTAAGATTTCATTATCATTATTTGTAACTTCAGAATTTCATTCTCCGATATCACTGCTGATCCTGTCTCTAGATTATAATTTAAATGTCTGATTAAATAAATTACAAGATTAGAAAAGCAAAATCACAATAAACGTGTGCTTTTTCACTTTTCTAATAGTTATGCTTGTTCTTTGTTTCTATTCTGAGAAATGAATAAATTTGTAATCCATTACATTTGATCAGTAATTATGAGTTTGGCATGTCAAAGTGAATTGGTATATAATAGCCAAGAAATTTAGGATATGGGTTAGAAAGAGTTGTTAAATACAAATTAAATACAAATTTCCCAGTCATACTTAGAAATTTGTATAGAATACAAGACTGTATGATTTCACTAGTACCCTCTCCTCAACTAACTGTAACTGCTCTTTCCCAGTGTAGAGTATCATTCCCCCAATAACAATAATGTGAAATATGCAATCTATGACCTAGGCCATAGAACAGTACACCCTGCAATAACATGTAGAGGGAGATAATGTAGTTGGCATCACAGTCTTAACTGAAGCCAAAGTTTGCTGGCAATAGAAGGAAACTGACTTAGAAATTTCTGAAAACATAGAACTAAGAACCTAATTTAACCTTTTTACAGCAAGTGTATTAAAGCCTACCTTCACCATTCTAGGAAGTACTGATAGACTGGGAAGATCACCATAGAAGAATTGTTGTGCTATACCTCCATCTTGCACTACAACCAAAATACATGAGGCTTGTTCTACCCCATAGTAGGACTACTTTTCTTCCTGGTTTTATATTGTTCTATATTCAGGGGATTCTTAATGCAATGTAGAAGTGTACAGGAACAAATAAAATATGTGATAGCCGGATAAAGAATTACTTTTTCAGCTTGCCCTAATGTAACACATTAAAAAGCCATTCAAAATCTATTTATATGTGGCTAAAATGTGAATTTTATTGGCCTTTATGCAGATTAAGCACATTTACATGTATGTGTGGAACAATTTGGTTATATTTTGGTTTGATTAACTTCTGAATTTTTCATTTATTTGTAAACCTTGTCTTTATATACTGTAAAGAACATAAATTAATAAGCAAATATTTAAATAAGTAGTATACAATATTGCCTAAACTATGTAACATACATACATACTATATATTTCTATACATTTCTATAAATATAATGAATAAATAATATTAAGTAGAACAACAAACCTTGGCATTAAACTCAGCAAGAAAATCAAAATGTTTCTTGAGATCTGTTGCAAGGATTGCTTCAATCACTAAGAATCGAAATCGTTTGAACTGCACGTGGTCAAGATTAGACAGAAAATTGTATTCCGGTAGTGATAAGAAGAGGCTCCATGCAGAGGCTGCATGATGATTTTCTAGAACTGATCTATCATTGTACAACACAGCCTGAAAAATAATTACCAGTAGTACAAATATTTTAAAGAGTGTAATTTGACAAAACCATAATAGCTAATTTATTTTATCACTGAGAAATTGAATAAAACGGTTATGGGAAATATTATGCTAAGCAATTAGATATACTTCTCTAAATAAAAACACCAACTGAGTTGGATCTAACAAACATAGACTAAGTTTAATTTCCTACTCTTAAGGAAGAACCATGTTCAAATAAACCATAGAAGCATCTACTTAATCATTCTTCTTCACCTTCTTGAAAAGAGAAGGAAAAGCTGAAGCAGGGAGAGGGAAGCTTAAAGCCAAATCTTCAAAGCACAGATTTTTGGTGAAAAAGAGAAGAGCAAACAATATCATAGAGTTTAAAAAGGGCTAAAACAGCTACAGTCCTCTTCTGTGATCTGGCTATCTTAGCATCCAATTCACAGTGATCATGGGTGTGACAGTTGTGCACCATCAGGTGTGTAACTATATTGTGGAGACAGGACAATCTATAATAATTATAGCTGTCTTACTAAGCAACATTAATGCTTTACCTCAGTGATGGATAAAGGGGTCAAATGGCACAGTGAGGGGTGCAAGTAATGTCACTGCTTATCCTGATGCACAGTTGCTTTGCAGTCTGAATGTCCCAGTATGGTATTATCATAATATGGATATAAAGGATTAAATATGGCTGATATGATGAGGAGTGTTAATTTATTTTAATTCTGATTTTAATCTTTTTATTGATTTTAAAAACGTGTATTGTATATTTTAATTTCTGTGAGCCACCCTGAGTCCCTCGGGAGATGGGAGGCATAAATAAATAAATAAATGAATAAATAAATAAATAAATAAATAAATAAATAAATAAATAAATAACCAACCAACCAACCAACCAACCAACCAACCAACCAACCAACATTTGTGGTAAAATTTGGAATATTCTTCCCTGAGAACTGCCAAGTCCCTTACACTCCTAGCCTTCCAATAAGCCTTGAAGATCTGACTTTTCTCACAAGCTCTGAGCTGGAGCTCAGTAAAGTTTTTGTGGATGTGTGGAGTGTGGGTTGCCTTTAGAACACCAGGAGTTTTAATGCTTTTTTACTGTTTTTACTGTTTGTTTATTGATTTATTTATTTAAGGGAATTTATATGACCACCCAACTCATTCTCAGTGACTATTGTTATGTTGCATAAGATAGAGGAGTATATATTTTTTAAAAATAAATACATACAGCCATCAGATTACATCAGGATTTCAAAACTTCAATGACAGTTAACTTGATACATAAAGCAGGACAAATTTCATTTCAATTGTTCCTGGGCTTCAAATAAATTATCTGAAATTGGAACATTTTAATGATCCTGATGATCAGATTATTTCCTGCTGAGATTGATGCAATAAAGCCTATTCTGCCCTTGTATGGCCAAAGGGCCAATTTGGATGGTTCCAAAGACTCGTAGTTTTAAAAAGATTTTTGAATATAAGAGTTGTTGAGGCTCTGGTCTTATATTAGAATGAGATTTCAAAGATGCTTTTTCAGGAAGCAACTGGACTTCCTTGTTTTTTACTTTGGAGAACACACTTTGAATGGTATGGGAGTACGGACAGATTTCCAGAAAAAAATGCAGACTACAGAAACCATTTGCACTTCAGTTTGTGGTGCACACAACAGACTCATCCCCAAGAGCCTATACTTGTCTTCAACAGTGAAGGCACAAAGGGCAGGAAACATCCTGTAGCCAAGAAGGCTCCACACCCTTTGCACTATTCAGGATACAGATAAACCTCCTAGTGGCCTCAATGACTCTCTAAAAGAATGCAAATGACCAGCT
The DNA here is from genome assembly GCA_032468115.1 of Grayia smithii. Taxonomy (NCBI): domain Eukaryota; kingdom Metazoa; phylum Chordata; class Lepidosauria; order Squamata; family Grayiidae; genus Grayia; species Grayia smithii. The sequence goes on along the minus strand of JANHFM010005289.1, from coordinate 24,729 downwards.
GTCTGCAGGGAATATAAATCCTTCCATTCCCTACCAGCCAGTCAGAGCTGAAGAACCTTCTTGAATGAGAAGTAAAACATCTTTTTAAAAAAACAAAGTCCAGTTGCCTCCTGAAAAATCACCTTTGGGAAAACAGTGACCTGGATGACTGAGAAACTTCATAGATTAGACTAAGATAAGCGTCTGTCAGCACTTCAAAGTACCCTTCCTAACACCTTAAAATCAATATTACATCCTGATTGTCATGGGAATCATTAGTGATACAGGCATTATAATATTTAAAGCATACTCATTGCAAAAGTGTACCTTTATACTTAGAAGTAAGCAGCATGCTGGCAATTATGTGGATGATACCACATTAATCAGCTTGATTAAAAAAAAACTTTCCAGAAAGAGTTTCAGAATGATTTCATTTAATAAGGTGATGGCCAGCTAAATAATAAATTGTTTAATTCAAGTGAATGTAATGTTATGCACGTTGTAGGAAGAGCCTTAACCTCATGTATACTCTAATTGGAACTGAGCTGCCTATAACTAGCCAGTTCATGGGATTATTATGAATGTACAGAAGCTATAAAAAATGCAAATTTCATCATAGGAATCGTTAGGAAAGGGACTGAAAATAAAACAAGTGATAATGCAGTGCTCTTACAAAAATGGACATCCCTCTATCTGAAATATTGTGTACATTTCTGGTTGCCACGCTGAAATTAAAATGATTAGGAAATTCAAATGCATTTCCTACAAGAAAAGCTAGATTGTCTAGAACTGCTGAAGTTGGAAAAGTGATTGAAGGAGAGCGTATAAAATCACTCATGGCATGGAGAAAGTGGGCATGAAGAAATTTTCCTATTTTCTCAGAACTGTAGGACCAGGAACCATCCAATTAAGTTGATGGGAAAGAGATTTAGAACCACTACTATAGCAGCAGCCACAAAAACCCTTCACACTGCATATAATTAACTTCTGAAATTCATTATCCCAAAATGCATTATCCCATTTTGTAAACTAGATTATCAGACCCTTGGAGGCCTTGGTCTCCAGCTGCAGCTGCTAAATGCCAGTAATAAATTTCTGTTTATCTACAATTTCATCAGGAGATGAGAAGGCAAAGCTGGCTTGCATTTACCAACACTTGGATGGATGCAGAGGGAGGTGTTTCCCCACTCCGAATGTGGCCATCTAAGGTTAGGTTCAGCTGCAAGCCCATAGCAGGAGAGGAGGGGTGGCAACAATCATGCAGAAATTCTATACACGCACTGTTCCACATATAATTGGATGTGAGCTCTTGTTCCTTAGGGAAAAGTTGGGAACACTGCTGTTGTACCATCTCCTTCTGCACAGCACATTTCTTCCTGAGCTGCTTAACCTCATTTCTGGGCTGGCAGTGTGATCTCCTGCTGGCTTCCCCATTGACTTTGCTTGCGGAAAGCTAGCAGGGAAGATTCAAATGGTGATCACGTAACTGTGGGGCACTGCAATTGTCGTAACTACAAGCTGTTTGCCAAGTGCCTAAATTAGAATCACGTGACTTTGGAAATGTTGTAATGGCCACAACTTCAAAAACTGGTTTCTCTGATTCAATACCATCATAATTTTGAACAGGTGCTGAATATACTGCTCTGCGAGTATAAAACTTAAAATAATAGAATTGCTGGAAATCTGATTATATCATGCTAAAATTTAATAGTTGAATTAGGTAGCATATATGACTTTTCATATTTTACAGAAAACGATCCTACCTGTGGAGCATTTGTTGCTACCAGAAAAGCGTTTGTCCGACCAGGATGATCAAAATCATGCATGGCTGCTGCTACATATAAAGCCATTAATTCTAAGGCTGGAATATTTGATGCTAAATATCCATAGTTTTCATTTACAACAGGACAGCTTTTGGAGGAAACGTAGGCAACATGGCCTGCTGAAATATCACTTTCTGTATACAAAATAATAATCATAAAAATAACATTGTAAGAATAAACATTTTCAACATATCAAGCAATCTATAGATCTCACTGTGCTGGATCCAGTTAAATATTTCCTCAGTCAGGACTCTATCAGAGTAGAACTTTTGATTCTGCTGAGCTTTTCTTAAAGGTCTTGTAAATTACACCAACCTCTGAGTTAGTGAGACAAATTTTCCAGCACAAATGGGGGAAGGGACAACTGATATAAATTGAAAAATATGTCTTAGCATCACAGTTCCCTTTACATAATATTAAAGAATTCATTCAATTCACGCGATGCTAAAAATAACAGAATGTACTAATATATATATATATATATTAATTGAAACAGGATGTTGAATACTATCTCATTTTTCTGGTGGAATAATTTTAAAAAGCTCTAATTAAATTAAAGACTTGAAGTATTTTTAGTCTGAGGCGTTTACTTTAATAATTAAATAAAGAAGTATTACTCTAATGTATTTTAGTTGCTGGAAACATGCTGACCAATCATGCTGACCACTGCAGTAAAATATAGGCCTTATTCAGGAAAAGGGTTCCAAATGAAAACAGTTTACTTGGCTAAGAAGTAAAGTCTGTCAGCAATTATCCAATCAGTTTCCTAAAATCTGATTGTTTCTAAATGCCACTAAATTTAGTTTCAAGCAGGCAATCTTCAGACAAGTGTATATTTACTTCAGGTGTATTCATTTTACTCTATCATGGCCTCCTTGTGGAATAACACTACAGACTTACCCCTGGTGATTCCTCTCTCACTGTCTATTTGCTGAAATCCGGGAATTGGTCTTGTTGTAAGATACCATACAGCATGAAGAACATCTGTTGCATGTATTCGATTGTGATCTAAAATAATACAATTTTTATTAAATGTAAACTTGCCATTCAATAACCTAAAGGAACACAAGATAAAGATAGAATTCTAATTCAAGAAAAAGGGCCTCACAGACAATAGCTGTGTATTCCCCCCTCGCCTTAAACCATTTGCATGCCAGTTCTTCATCAGTTAATAGAACTCTAGAATTTAAAATCCATAGCTTAATTGCATGGGGATTCAATAAGATTTTTCATTAGGCTCAATGTGTCAATGAAGATTCATCCAGGTAGAATTGTCTGGAAGTTGAGTCATGGGAACTGTACTTCTTTTTTTTTAATTTTCTTGAAATGTTTTGCTGCTTATCAGTCTGAAGAAGCTACTTGGATAAGCAGAAAAAGAAGTCTAATTGCCATGACTCAACTAGACTCCAGATGCTAGGCTCAATGAGAATTTAATTCCTATCTCTCCTTAATATTTTTTTAGATTAGCAAAGTCTTACACATATTTGGTTTTATCTATTTTTCTTTTTCGTACTTTTTAAAATCTATTCTTATCACATAATTAGTAAGATTAAGAAAAAATAAAAGAAACAGAAATAATATACTACTAAATTACAATAATAGTTCCTTACAAATATAATCTAATAAAATTTAATGGAACTCTCAGATTAATAAATTAGCCTAATTTTGTCAACTATTACTCACAGGGAATGTCTCGATAACCATTTTCTAGTGCTTGAAAGTAGTTCATGAAATGCTGAATTGGAATTTTGAAAATTTCAAATAAACCAGTGTCTTGAAACAATGTAAATGCAACCTAAACACATAATAGAAAGATATGAAAACACTATGAAAAACATTTCATTTTTTTAAAGATTTTTTGAGAATGGATGCTTGTTTTCCCCGTGCCTCTTTCTGGCAGTCTACCTCAGCCTGAAGAATATGTAATGAGAAGGGCATAGAAATGGGGCTCAACAGAAGGTAAGGAATCACCTTAAACTATAGCATTGAAACTATTAATGGTTTTTGACAAAATCCAATTAATATTTAATGCTAATATTAATTTACTAACCAATCCTTGAGATTTTCTTTCTACTTGTTAAATCTGTACAAGTCACATCTCTATATGTACGTGCGTATTTACATACAAAACAGCAAATTTAACATATACCTCAAATGAAATATTCTTGATTAATTTACTTAATTGATTTACAAAATCAACTGATCCACAATTGTATACATTAACTATTCTCTCTAAATACACATAAAACATATACAGCAGAAAAAGCAGAAAGATTTATAAAACCAGCTGTAAGTACAGTCATTTCTACCCTATGCTAACAACAGTTTTCAACAGCTTCTTTTATTCTTATCTATTCTCACTTCCTCCCATTCACAAGGAGCTTGAGGAAAAATATGGTTCAGTCGGGAAAACAGATATGTTTGTTTGCAAATGTGCTACTTATTTATATCAATCTCTGAATGTATTTATACAGAGAACAGCTTTCAAAATGCTCATATGTGTACGGTTAGGAATGTTCAAATAAAATAAACAGAATTCTACAGTAGCAACAGACCTGACTAAGGATTCTTCTAGATTTATCTCCCATTTTTTGAACAAGATCAAATATTTGAAAATTCCAGCTGTTCATTTCCTCCATTAATGAATTATGGTTTTCTATTAACATATTTTCTAAAGAAGAATTCTCCTCAATCTGTGACAGAAAAAATAGTAAGACTAAATAAGAACAAGTTGAAAACAAACATCTTTTGTTATCATAAAATCAAGCTCTGTTAATCAAAATTCAACTAGGTACTATTATGATTACACAGAGTAAAGGGACTTTTGTATGTATTTGATTCTTAATATAAATTAAGATTATTTGACTGTTCTGATGTAATTACTGTAAACAAATATGCAGCATCTTCCAAGATATTTTAGTTCAAAAAATATGTTCAGTCTTCATAGCATTATTTTTTTAAGATTCACAATCTGAGGTACTTTCTTCTCCCAATTTAAAATCAGTATGTATATATTCATGTATGCATGCATGTATGTATGTACTGTAAATCTCAATCTGAGCTTTGCTGAAACAATTGATACAGATATAAGTGGATCTTTTTTGTTAGCAGCACTTATAATTCAACATTTAGAATCACTAACAATCTGCAAAGTAACAACACTACCATATACCATCCAATTATATCAGGACACTGGGTTTCTTTGTGTAAAAACAAAGATGCTCAGAGAGTCAGAATGTCATTGCAGTTATAATGTGAGGCAAAATAATATGTAAGGCAAAGAAATATATGTAAAATGTGTTTTAATATTTTTGTATACATTTACTGCATCTTTTTTTGATTCTGATAATTTGAAAACCTCAAGATATATTCAAACAAAAACCAAAGAAAATAAAATTCAGTATAGGTGAAGAATAGAAGTACAATAAAATATCAAACATCTTATTAAAACCAGAGATCAAACTATCAAGATATGCCTGAAATAATATACTTGCATCAGACTGAAAATTCTTAGTTTGATCCATTTGACAACAGGGATTTTTTGTTTCTCCTAATTCACTGTGCAGTTTCTCTGCAAGATGGTTGGGGACTTTTGAAACTTCGCTGTTTACATCTTCACCTTAAAAGAGTGCACATAATATAAGTAATTTAATCAAGCATATTTGTTCAAAAACATGATTTCCTAAACTGAATCCCATTATATGACTTTATAAAACATACTAACATTCGAAAACATTGGAATTTCTAGATTGCTCTAAGATTTTTAAAACAAAATATACAAATGTTTTAAATAAATACTAAAATATATTTTTAAAAAATAGTATTTCAGATCCGTATGGCTCCCACCCTGATGATGTTTAAGAAATGGCTGAAAGGTTGACTGGTTTTCCAATCCTTGAATTAGGATGGGTATTAAGCCCCTTGTGGGATTTTTATCTGTTATTATGATTTTTTTTCTGGACATACATTGTCTTTGGTTCTTTTGTTGTTACTATGTTCGATGTTTTATACTTCTCAGATTTAATTTAAAAAATAATAACTAAATAATTCTTCATCTTCTAGTATCACCTCCTACTGTGTTCGCAAGACCAACATTTCACTACTATGTTTTGGGGAATGGAGGATGGGGAGGATGTATAGTTCACTTCTATACAAGTGGACTTTGCTCATGTTTTCCACTTCACACAGTTCTCGATGGAAAACACTGAAGCTGAGATTGAAATTCATAAATGTGGATCACCTGAAGTGCTTTTCATGAATTCATTTTCTCAAAGAAATCGTTATTTCTGAAACAAAGGATGTTACATATTCACATGGACCATAATCCTACCTGATTTTTGACTTTGACATTCTGCTACAGATTCAAATAATGAGTTTGCAGCTGAGTTGAATACTTGTCGTCTGCAACTTACAGAAGATTAAAAAAAACCAGAAATGTCATTTTCAATTTATATTCACATTTCTCTGAATGTATTTTTCTTAAGTATTGTATCAATGAAAATATATTAAAACTTTGTAAGAGTATCATTGCTGTAACTCAAATTTGGGCATCCACCAATATCATTTTAGCTGCACTCAAGAAGAAAAGGGCTTCAAGGGAGCAGAGGGAACCAAATATTTTTAGAGAATTTTAAAAAGAGAATTTTAGGATGTAGGAGAAGAGAGAAATGTATAAAAAAATAAAGGCTGATGCCAACACAAAGAATGATCATTAGAGAAAGCTTACGTAAGTTCAAATAAAAGCAGTCAATATTGTATAAACCAATATTTTTTTTAAAAAAATATTGCAACTGCATACCATAACAAACAAGTTATTATTTAATTTTAAAAAGCAGCAAGGGGGACACATCTTAAGATGACACACCCTATCAAGTGTATATGCTAACTGCTTAAACAAAAATAGATCATTACCTATTACAGGTATAACACGAAGATGTTCTAAATTGTTGTTGACAATCTGAAAAATGAAATGGGCTTCCCAGAGATTTATGTACATTAATACTAGGTTTAGTAAAGAAATCAGCTGTATCAGGAAATTCCGCAGGTGATCGGTGGTACCCACTGGAGAGAAATCCATTACTGGGTGAAATGCCAGGACTTAAATTCTGAGAAATTCCTAAAGGGGAGATGAAGGAGAAACCAAAGAAATGAAAATGTTAGAAGAATAGCACTGGCTCAACAGATGTTCTCAGTTGCAGATAAAATCTGGAACTCTCTGTCTAGAAAGGTTGTTTGGAACCTCTCTGTTCCAAACTTCTACTGAGTCAAGATCTTTATTTTCAGAAAGGCATTCTCTCCATAAGCTATCTAAATATTTAAAAAATGCTAGCTACTGATTTTTGATTTCTGCTTTTATACTTTTCATGTAGTGAACTTTTCATTAACCAGTTTTAATTTAATTTTCCAGAACTAAGAATTATGAGTTCTTTTGCAAACAAAAATGTAGTTCTACTTATACATTATTGTTAGAACTTGTTTCATATGTTAATTCATAGTGTTTTTATTTAATGTGTTGGTTCCCAGAGTGTTTCTGGGGGCAATTGAACTAGCTGGTTATCACCTTTAAAGCCCTTCATAGCTTAGGAATGGGTTACCTAAGGGACTGCTCTTTCCTAGTGATTTCTACCCCTCCAATTCAACCCAGCAGGTGGCCATTCTACAGGTCCCATCAGCCATTTTATTTTAGCTACATACACAATAAGCAACTCACACCCTTAACTTTGATAGCAAACAGAATAAAAACGTCCTTTATCATTCTGCAAAATATGTACCGCATTGTTCGGACTATAAGATGCACTAGAGCATAAGGTGCACCTTAGTTTTTGGGGAGGAAAATAAGAAAAAAGCCGATTGGCGTGAATACCCCCCAATCAGCTGTTTCCAGAGGTGAACTTTAGCAACAGATTCATTAGGTGTAAGCTCTGCACCTTGCCTTTTTTTCAAAAACCTCCCTTTTCTGAAACCTCCCTTTAAGAGGCTTTTTTCAGCTTCTGAAACCTCTATTTCAGAGGCTGGGTGTGGCTACATTCATTGTATAAGATGCACCCAAATTTTCACCTTCTTTAGGGGGGAAAAGGTGCATCTTATACTCCAAAAAATACGGTATTTTATTACTTGAGCAAGCAACAAAATATTTTAATTAAAATAAAATAATCTAAGCAATATATAATTTTAAGTTGTATAAGTGTACTGTTTTCAAAACAAACCATATCATTCTATGGACATCCCTATAGACAACTTACAAATAATTGTTACATTCTTACCGGCTCGTCTAGAACCTGTATTGTTTGCTGAGGTCACTGAAGATGATCTTTGTTTCGGAATTGTCAACAGGTTTGTGCCAACAAGAGGCCCATTTGGATAAGAACCTTGGCTAATTGAAAAACAGAAAAAGAAATCTTTCTCCTCTTACTTTACATGAAATACATGAAATACATGAAAGTACATTTTAAATTTGCAATTAAATGTAAGACATCAATCAATGATTACAGCCAAAGGCAGAGATATTGAATAGTAAAGACAGTAAAATAAAACAAATAGTAATAAAATAGTAAAGTAATAATAAGAACCCTAGAATAAAACACTGAATGATTCTCAAGTGCAAAAGACCAAGTCCACATATGAAAGTTCAAATTAACTGATTTATTGCTAAAAGGAATCAACTAATGGTCAGTACCAGATTATACTGAGATAAGGGTCAATGGCAATCAAAGGGGCTTGGATTTAGTTTGTGGCTACATTTATTATTTATTTATTTATTTATTTATTTATTTATTTATTTATTTATTTATTTATTTATTTATAATTGCATTTATATGCC
>JANHFM010005289.1:2326-12450 GCA_032468115.1 Grayia smithii | reverse complement strand
TTTACCCTACTAATCTAACATTATTTCTTATAACATTAATGTGTAACCCTACAAGTGCCAATTTAGTCCTAATGCACACGGAGCATGTATTTTTATCAGAATCTATCTTGGGTTGCTATTCAAAAAGAATACTTTAAAAATGAATAGAAAAATAGCAGCTATGTTGTAAAACTATGCCATCTGCTGTTTAAAACGTTTAAAGTACATATGAAGCATTTAGGTATGGTCAGAACTCAGAAGATTTTTGAAGCCTGGAGTTTTGTTGTCTACATAGAGAGGAGAACTTTCAATGTATTTTATATATATTTTAGACCATGCATAAAATTGCATAATTTAAGCTATATCTCTCTATTAATCCTTTGATTCATTTGTCTGTTTGGAAAAAAGTTATCTTATTGAATCATATATATATATATATATATAATTGTGTTAAATATAATACAAATTAAATTAATAATTTAATTTATACATATTGAAATTTTATAATAAATGGTGATTAATGAAATCTGAAACTTGTTTATTGAACCAATCAATAATATGATTCAGTAACTATTCTTGCACCCGTCATTATATCTATTTAATATGTTTGTGGAAAATTTGTTAATAAACTTTCTCCTACCTATGCATTTTGGCTTCCATTATCCTCCAGCTTTTTCATGACTGATAAATTAATTAGATTCTTACAGCTTCTATATTGATCATTCTCTATTGCTTATGACAGGGGTGTCAAACTCATGTCGCCACAGCGGCATCATTGGGACTTTTTCCCCCTTCACTAAACTAGGCGTGGGTGTGGCCAGAACGTGACGCATCTGGCCCGCGGGCTAGGAGTTTGACAGCCCTGGCTTATGCGTATGTTCTCGCTGTTTTCTTTCTTTTTAAACATTTGCTTAAATGTTTCTTACCCTGCCCAGTAGAAGATCTCTCCATCACAATTTCTTGAGCTCTGTACTAGAAACTGCATTTCTAAAACTTACTTTCTCTGAATTTTATCAGTTAAGTTTTATTTTTCAGTTTGCACAAAAGAACTACTAGCATGCAAACTGGATATTTAAATATATGAGTATTATTTTTTTTAAAAATCAACAAAATATGATTCTCAAAGCTTAGGGAGAAATTATTATTTGTAATACTTTTCAATAATGTCATTTTTAGGCAGCAAAAATCTAGATAATTATTGACTGGTATTTAATTATTTGCTGTCATCTAGTGGTCATCTGGATTTCTGCAGTTCTGTTCTGAAAGTTCTTGTGTTTTAGTAACTGCTTGGTAGCTCTTCTTATGCATTAGCTTCAACATTCTAACTTATAGGGAAATTTTTTAAAAACCTAAGAATTCATTTTTAAGCACAATTTAAGATATGCTGATGATACAGTTCTGCTTGCCAGTAAGCATGAAGACCTTCACCTCCTCATCAACAGAGTCTCAGAAATATCTGAAAAATATGGCTTGAAGCTTAATACCTCAAAAACCAAGATCATGGTCATCAGCAAACAACCCATTAATTTACCACTGATAAATTCAGAAGGAATATCATTAGAAAAAGTTGAAAGGATCACGTACCTTGGTTTTAATTTACATGAAAGTTGGGACATGATCAATGAAGTAAAGACAAGAATAGAGAAAGATCGAACAGCATTCTTCAAAATGAAAAAGGTTTTCTGCAGTCACGACATGCAGAAAAGCCTCAAACTAAAGCCTTGGCCTCAGACTAAAAATCAGGCTTGTCAGATGTTACATCTTTTCTATCCTGCTCTATGGAGTAGAGAGTTGGTCTCTGGCAGAAAACCATTTGAAGAAACTAGAAGCATTTGAAATGTGGATTTACAGATGACTGTTATGTATAAGCTGGGTTAACAAAATCACAAATGAGGTGGTGATAAGCTACCTGGGAAAGCAAAGGGAAATAATCAAAGCCATTAAAAAGCGAAAGTTAGAATATTTTGGATATGTGATGTGACACCCAGAAAAATACAGCATCCTTCACTTAATCCTCCAGCGAAAGATTGAAGGCAAACAAGGTCCAGGCAGAAGAACATCATGGCTTCAAAACCTAAGGGACTGGTCTGGACAAAATTCAGCAGCATTTTTTTATACGGCTGTTGACAAAAATAGGATTGCCAACATCTGATGACTGATATGGCACAAGAAGAAGAAGAAGAATTCATTTATTAATAAATGTAATTCACCTGTGACATTTAAATTTTACTGGTTCTTCTCACAAGAGCAAAACAGATTGTAGGCAAGCTGATGGCATTAATCCCTTTTATATTATTTCTGAGAATTATCACCTAAACTAGAATGACAGAAACTGACTAAATGCTTTCAAGTGGTGCTAGGTTCCTATTTTTTATATTACTATCCAATAAATATTATATAGAAATGACTTATCATTAGTTACAATTTCATTTTTTAACTCTTGATGTTCAGAATTAGTGTTTGCTATTAATTTACTGCCTAAAACACCATACTTTAAACATCTTGGATCAATGAAATAATGAATTTAATTACATATATTTTACACTATTCATAGCATTTGAGAACTATATTGTACAATATTGATTCAATTAAATACATATGTATGAATATTTTCTACTGTAGGTAAAAAAAATACTATGAAATCTATATTGGTAGTATGCTAACCTTGAAAGATTATATTCATGGTGCGATCTTTTGCCATTATTACGTTCCCATCTAGAAGTTGGATCAAAAGGCAGCAAACTTCCTAAACTTCGTCTTAACTGTGGTGTTGGTAAGCTATTTCGGCTGCTCAGTACCTATTTAAGAACAAGTTAAGAAAAATTATACTTTTTCCCCACAAAAAAACCATCCATTTTAAATCATGCTTTGTTGTTCTCAGCAGCACACAGGTCATCATTTAATTTAAATCAGCTAGATATAATAGCTAAAGTAATTAAACTGTAAACAACTTTAACTTTAAAAAGTCTGACTACCGCATTATCAGTTCTCTTTATCCATTTATTTTTCTGTCATAAGCGCCACAGAGGATTGCATTTATACAAATATATTAATATTGTACATGAAACAACAGTCTCCAGCACTGATTGGAAGGCCTGATGAAAGTTCATTCCTTAGGCAGTTTAACTTTAAACTAAGACTTTAGTAAGAGTGGAAAATTATGAGTTTGACTGCAAATAATAGGAGTTCAGCAATTCTAACATAGGAGAATATTTGTAGCTCAGGGTTGACATGAGGGGTCCTTGGTGCTCTGTGAATTTGCTTGTTTTCTCACAGACTTTTCAATAGCCAAACTAGGTAACATAATCAGTTCTCTAGGTAGAATTAAGCAATTCTGCTTTTCATTACCTATAAGCATTTTGCTATTTTCGTTAAGCAATAGGTTTATTTTATCTTCTGTTTATTTTAAAATTCCTGAAGAAGTTTATATTGCTGTTTTTTAAAACTTTCCTTGACTACCTCATTCTGACCTTCATTCTTCTGAAATTCTAAAGTGACCAATTTACTTTTCTTTCATGACCTTCCTTTTTTCCCATTTAGATCATCCTTTTTTCCTTTTTTTTTTGGTGCAGCCACTTTGGCTTCTTCTGCAGTCTGTTTTTTCATTATTGTTCACAATTGTGCTTTCAGTATAGCTTTTAAAGCACATAAAACTAGCTCCTTTTCCTATTAGCTTCTCCTGTCATATTTGTATTATTTCTTTGTGTTTATTAAAATCCAGAGTTCATGTTTAAATAGCCTATTTGCAGTTTTTCGTAATATTTTCTTCCAATATTTCTCCTTCTTCCAGGATGTCTCTTTTAATATGAGGTCACTAATGTCTAGTCACAGTCTCCATTCTTTAAAGGAAAAAGGTGTTAATAAGGTAGGTGATGATAGTATAAACAATTTGCTGCTGGAATCCCTTTCCTCCTTATTATTGATTAAATTCTACTGAAATAATGTGAAAATTAAGGGAGGAGAAGAGAAATTCAAGAAGACTTTAAACACCAAGAACTTTATTGCATTGGAAGATATTTAAATATGTTATGTACATGCTGTGTATTGATTACAATGGTAATATTTTAACCTTGTGCAGCTTACAGTCTCCTCTTTCAGGTGAGTCTTCCATTTCTGGACAAGAATAAAACCCCGGAAAGGGAGTAAACAGGTTAATCTTTGGCCTGCATGAACCTGAGAAAGCACTTAGAGAGTTATTGATGCTTTGAAGAGAAGAAATCACATGTGGAGGAAGGACTGGATCAGACAGAAGATCAGACACTATGCTGCGAGTCTGATTTAGTACAGAAAGATCAACTTCAGTTCCACTGCATGCATTCTATAATAGAGAAAAATAATATTGGCTATTAATAACAGGAGCTTTTATCTTGTACTTTTTTTTAATAGAAATAGGAAATGCATCTCAGATATTCTGTAAAGATACATACAACAGTGTGATGCATAATATATTTTAACAGGTAAATATTGTGGAAATGTACTACAATATTAAGGTAATACAAAAATATTTGAAGTTTTGCTACTTATTTACAATTTGGAAAAAATATTTGCAGATCTGCATAGATAAAGCGGTATCATTTCTAGGCTTTTTAAATCAAATGAGAATAGTATACATTTTTGGCACAATATTACCAGATGTATTTAAATCTTTACTTTCAATTGTACAGGTAGTCCTTGAGTTATGAATGTAATGAGGCCTGCCAATTACATTTGTAACCTGAGGATATGTTGGAGTGAATCACATAAAACAAATATGATCATTCCTTGTTTTCACCCACATATTCACTAATCTCGCATGAGTTCACGGCCCACAGAAGCTTCCAGTCTCAGCATGAAAAGCATTTGCAAGCCAATGGAAATCTTGAAGCAATGCGATTTCACTGCCCCAAGGTCTCATTGACTTGCAAATGTCAGAGTGTTGACTTCTCTCAAGAGAACTACTGCTACTTGCCAACTTCATTAACTCCTTCTCCTTTTCTTATTCCCCTTCTCTTTGAGGAGGTTTCATATCCTTTTCATCCTTGCTCTCTATGGCCTTATTTCCAACTTTTCGTAATGCTCATCCCTTTTCTCAACACCAGGAAAAATAAAAGCATCTAACATGGCTAGCATTCCTGATAAGGATGCTTAAGAGTGTACTCATACGCAATCTAAGCACAATTCACTTGATCCACAAGAGGGTGCTGAAAGGCTTCAAATTTCTGGAAAAAAATAGGAGGAATATAAAAGAGCCAGATACATGTCCAGCAGTAGGTAAGGGTACTTGTTATATATTTGGCCCGAAATGGAGATATCTCAGTGGAAGCATTAAGTTCAATTATAAATTAATTTAGCCAGTTCTAAGAATGTTCCAGTTCTAAGGAACTCATGTGAATACACTGGTGTCAGAGTATTGGGGAGGGGGAAATTTCCCATCTACAAAACAGAAGTAGGAGAAGAGTCATGGAAGAAGAAATATCCTGGCTTCTGGAAAAACAACAAGGGAGGGACCATTCAGCTCTCAGGAATAGGTTATTCCATAGGGCTGTTCCATAGTTGTCAGTAGAAGGATGATGTTCTGAGGTTTGTAAATCTTGCACCATGGGGAATCAAAGGTGATTATCTTAGGCCCAATAAATATGTCAATTGTGAGTGTATAGCCAGTCAGTGCCCAAGTCTATCAAAAAATATAATGGAGAAGCTAAATAAAGCTGTAACAATTCCTAATGATTACTGCATTCTAGAGGTTTGGTGGTCTCTCTAATTGGCCCTAGGTATGAAGTGCGACATCAATTTCAATTTTAAGAGGAGGCCAGATGAATATATTCTGAATATATATGTAGAATATGTGTTATGGAAGTTTTGGTGAACTTGCCTGTGCTTCGAACTATTCATGACAAAAGAGAATGACTGACTGCCTATATAAAATTTCCGCAGATTTCCTGAGAAAGAATCTACATTAGTTGATGCACATTTTTATTTATAGGGCAAATATCAATTTGGTATTTTTTCCTGTTAGAATTCTTTTTATATTTTACATGTACTGACCTGATGATGAGGTTTATACCATTGCTTTAAGTCCCAATCCCAAAGAATCATCTGTAAAACAAAAAAAACAGGAAGTTACAAGCAAATTGTTCATATTTGGCAACATTCAGCTCTTCAAATCATGAATTACAAATACTTTTTTTTTCTATAAATTATCTGTATTTGCTGCATTTAGCTTCTGCACTTCACTTCAATAAATAAAAAGTGAATATAAGGAGGTTCCTGGAAAATAGTTCATCAATTTAAAAAGTAATTTAAACAATTTTGTATTTCACAAATTTCTTTCTCTGTAATATTTTTCAATATATTCATTAAAAACTATTTACTTGTTCAATTTATATAACTGCCATATATATGACTCTGGGCAGGTCAAAACAGAAAGATATAAAAAAGAATACAAAGAATAACAAATATCAGATAACAATAATAATCAAAATAATTCAAACTATAAAAAACACATTCTACAAGAGTATCACATTCAAAATAAAAAGTGTAAAAAACCACATTTGATTGTATGTTAACTGTTATATACAGCTGTTACATACTGTACATACATTACATACTGTAATATACAGCTATTAACTGTATATTAATTTAGCAGGATCCACACCACCAAAATATTGTTTTCCATTTCAGATTTAGAGACAATGGGATAGGCAAATGAACTTTATTTGCATAGAGATAGTTTTCACTTTATCATTCATTCACATGTTCTTATTTTTCAAATTTCAATAGAAGTTTATGTATTTTAGCAATCACATGTTCATCATTCCATTTCAAACTCAGTCTTTGCAACCATAAATTCTTTTGTTTACTTTAAGTCTTTCTAATAGCTGTAAATAAGAAAACATTGGAAACTATTATTCTTCTGCCATCAATTCTCTTGATTTTAACTTATAGCCCATCTTTGATCAAACTCATCTCTTGCTGACCCCCAATAACTCTCTAGATCAGGGGTGTCAAACTGGCGGTCAGTGGGCCGGATGCGTCATGTGCAGGCTATGCCCACCCCAGCTCTGCGAAGAGAAAAAACATCTCAAAACATCACGTGACAGCAATGTGATGCTGCAAGTTTGACACCTGTTCTCTAGATGTCTCTTCTCATGTATCATCTCCCTCAGCATTAACCATGGATAGTGATAGGGTCCATGGTAAGGGAGAGGTGAGGTCACATAGGTGCAATCCAATCCAAGGCCTACAGTGGCCCTCTCATTAGTGGCGAGTAAGGCCTTAGTCAGATTGTGCAAGCAGACCATCAGCAGGACCAGAAATAATGGTCCTGCTTTAGTCAATAGCACCTGGAATATTAGTTGTGATATTCTGGGCACCGCACTTTAAAAAACATGCTGAGAAATTAGAATGTATGCATCTGGACAGGTGGACATGTTCCAGGTACCGTCAGTGAAACAATGTCATCTACTGTGGCGTCTGTCATAGCACGCCTTAAAAAGAAGCTTCACTCCAGTCATACAGATAACCCTGACCCTGTTGGGGCTTTAGGAAAGCAAAAAGGTTTTCCTGGGGCACTGGGAATAGGATATTGATGGACCTGGCATAGTATGAATGCAATTATATTTGGGCCTCAGCCTTGTTTATTTTTTAAAAAGTCCTTTTAGTGCATTATGTATTTATTTTGTCTGCTGCCTGTGTTAGATGGGACGCTGTATAAGTTTCTTTAATAAATATACTGTGAAGGGTTTTTTGGGGGGTGAGAACTGTATCTTAAACCACATTAAAAAACCACAATCTAATTTACATTTTAGGAGACAAAATATCAGAGAATGGAAGAGATGTGGGGGCAATGAAAATCTGGATTGCTATTTTTTAGAGGTGTTGAAATTCCTGCAGCAGCTACAAATTGAACTAGTGAATCTTTGAGCATCATTCTGTGATTCTGGATGTAGGCAAAGATATTCTTTTCAAATGTTAGAGAAACTTCCACAAGGTGGTGCTCAAAATGTAATTCTCAGAGAAATTATTACTTAATTTAGGTTTATGACTCTTGTTTTTTATTCAGTGAAAAATGAGAATACTAAAGATGTTACTTAAATAAATCTAGCTTTAAGACTTGCTGATCCGATTGACGCCTTCCTTTATTATTATTTTTTATTATTTTTTTATTTATTCTTTATTACTTTTATGAGTTACACAAGGCAGTGAAACATACCTAATACCCCTTCCTTCTCCTCTTTCCCCCACAACAACAACCCTGTGAGGTAGGTTGGGCTGAGAGAGAATAAATGGCCCAAACTTACCCTGCTAGCTTTCATGCCAAAGGTGGGACTACAACTCACAGTCTCCTATCTCATGAAAAGATTGTTGATATTATATATTTTGTCTAAATAGTACAGTAAAGAGTCAATATGGATTAGGTAATGGACTAAAACTGGAAGACTCATGTTCAAATCTACCGCCATGAAAATTGGATGATATTCAATGCAGCCTATCTCATAGAGTTGTTCTGATAAAGATAAAATAAAGGCAAATTCCTAGGTAAGCCACCATGAATTCCTGAAGAAACAGCTATAAATCAAATCAATAAATATCAAAGAGTGCTAGTGATTATGATGTGATGCTATTGTATTTTGCAATAATGAAAAAAGAGATGGGTCTCATTTGAACGTGAGGGTACCAAATTGCTGGCCTTTAAATAAAGAAAATGGCAGAGCAGTTTTAAATTATTTCCACACTGAAAGTTGGTAGGATGTGAAGAACATCTGATTTGAAAAGTACCAACTTTAAAGGATGTTGGAGATCTTTGTCTTTGTCTTACTGAAAGTTAAGAAAAATGAGAATAATTTGAAAAGACACACGATTCTCCTGCCTAGAGGTCTGATGATAGAGTTAAATACTATTTATCTTCCCTGATAGAAGATAAATGACTAAAAAGAAACCATATTCCAAATAATAGATGTTTTATAAATGTAAAGAACAGGTTGATATGCTTGGTAGGTGGTGATGATAATATTAGTAGGTAAGACATAACAAAAACAAAACAAAATATGCTACTGCAACAGAACTACAATCCCAGCCATTGGTTATGCTGCTTCATTTCATGAGACCTTGAGTGAAACTTTGTTCACAAATCCACCTGGTCTTTCTGCCTGCAACAAGCGCCTCAAGCGCCTGCAGAATGGTCATCTCAGCTGCTCTATAACATTTCAGAAGCAGAAAGATCATAGCAGCTTTACTTATTGATTCTCTGGATAAGGCACCTGCAAGCACAACTATACTATGGAAGGAATGATGTCAAGCACTTTTATTGCTTGAAGTGGTTCTCCCAAGAGCTGTAGATCTCTTGAACGGATGTGACTGAGTTCTAGCACCAATGATTGTGATTTCATCTTGCCCACATAGGGCATATTAGAGGAAGATTCAGCCCATGGATTAAATCTTATATTCCACCCAAATTTCATGTTCTGTCCTTCAGTTGCTCTCAATTTTGATCTGATCTGTGATCAACGATCTGATGAGCATCATTTTGATAGGGCTATCTATTAGTAACTGCATTATCTGTCAAACAACAATGGAGATGGGAGCATCGGTAGCAAATTTAACAATTAACAAATACCAATTAACTAATTTCAAGCAAAACATCAAAGTAATTTTAGCAATTTTTCCAAATGACACTACTTTTTTAATTTTGGACTTTAGTTGCCTACTAGGGGGCAGTATTCCATGGAGTTTGCAGAGCCACACATGAAACACAATTTAATTTTAAACGAATAACTATTTAAATGCAATTAATATGATTATTCCCCAGGATTGTCATTTAGGCAGGTCAAAGATTTATACTGAAGTCATGTATATGTGAATTCCACATAAGAATGCAGCAGAATTGCAGCTTCAGATTGATAGTTACACTATTTTAATGCAGGCTTAGTACAATAAAATAGTGGATATATGTGCCAATCTTCAGAACCTACAAAATGTAAAATTTGAGTAGAGCATTAATAGTGTAGATGATCAGAGCATAGATAATTCGAATTACCATAAGAAGATCCAACAACCTAATACAGTGAGTTCTCAACCTTCCTAATGCCGCGACCCTTTAATACAGTTCCTCATGTTGTGGTGACCCCCAAGCACAAGAGGAGCGGTGTCTCAGTTCCTAAGACCAT
>JANHFM010005288.1:0-10338 GCA_032468115.1 Grayia smithii | reverse complement strand
AGGGGCGTGCTTAAGCGCACCAGTGTGCCTACCATCCCTGTCCTAATGTTTCCTTTTATTCATACCCATTTCATGTAGTCATAATTATGTTTACACTTGTATCTGTTATCAAATACATGCTTGATGAAAAATAAAAAATAAAATAAATAAATAAATAAACTATGTCATATGGATCTGATAACAGCAATTGTACCAGTGGTGGGTTGCTCCCGGTTCGGCCTACTTCACGCAATCCGGTAGTGGTGACGGTGTGACGTCACTGAACCAGTTCTCCGTACCCGGGAGCTGGGCCCACCCCCTCACCCGTACTTATGTTTTTCTCTGCTCTGCACATGCGCAGAGAGCTTGTTTTGAGTTTTTTCCAAGGAGAGTAGTTAGTGCGCATGCACGGAGCGTGTGATTGGCGTGCACGCAAGCGAAGTGTGCGTGCACGCGCCAATCACACGCAAAGTATGTGCATGAAGAGAACCGGTAGTAAAGGTAAAGAGAACCCACCCCTGAGTTGTACATTGAAGAGATCAGTATTTCCCAGGTATTTTATTAGGTGAGGTGTTAAAGTGGGTCCATGAGTCCTCATAGAAGATACAGTATAGTAGGACATGAGCTCTAGTTTCAATGGCCCTTGTTCACAGGAGTCCAGTCTCAGCTCATATGGTTTTGGATTTTTTTGGTATTGGTTTTGGTCCTCCAAAACTGCTGTGGGAAGTGCATTGCAGCATGCTAAAGTTAATGCCCTTTTAGATTTTATTGAATTATTAAGGTTATATCCTGGCTTTTCTCCAAAGTTCAAGGCAGCTTATGGAAAGAGCTCCTTTCATTTTATCAAAGCAATCACAATACTATGAGCTTAACTGGGTTGAGGAACTGAGTGACAATCAATCACCTAATTAATTCACATGGCTGAAAATGGACCTGAAGCTGATTTTTGGTGGGTCTAAATTAACCTTTCAGTCGTTCTCACCTTTAGATAATAAATCATTAATATATTAGAGCTTTCTATGGATAATGTCACAGATCAGGAACAGCTAGGCATTTTATATTCTGCTACATAACTGTTGTCTCCCTCCAATTTTGGTAGGAATTCAATGAGTTCAGGTGTGTTTTTTTAATGGATTTCATGTCTGGTGTATGGCTATCAGAGCATCAGGAAATGAAAGCAGATAGATGAGATAAGGGAAAAATATATTTTCTTTATAAGGAAGCTGGGTTGGAAAATGGTAGATGTTTTGGTAGATGTAGCAGCAGAGGCATCAAAATTATTTTCCATGTTTTAATCTAATCTAGAAAGTTTTTGTTTTGTTTTTTACTATACACTTTTGGCTCTCTTGCTAGCTGGATAATTTCAATAAGTGACTCAAATATCACAGGGAATTAGAATAAATACCAGAAACTTGATATGTCATATGTGAAGCTATTTATTGATGACAAATCTTGATGCCCATAGGGAAATGTTGGAGAACTATGACATAATTTACTGATATATGTCACAACTGTCTGCCCTCACCAAGCACTTTGATATCCTTCTTTCCATGCTTTATAAATAAAGGGCCTTTATTATTCCTGATGTGTCAGTTTAAGCTGCTTTATTCTTTTATTTTTTTCACGGTTCCAAGAAAGGAAAACGTGAACCAGAAAAATAAGAAAAAAGATATTGATAAACATTATTAATAATGGTAATAATCAGCACATTGGGTGCCATACCCAAAAATATTGGACAGCACTTAAAAAAACTGTGCCTGGACAAAATTGCCACCTGTGAAGCTACAAAAGATCACAATGCTTGGATTGACATATAGGTTATGCTGATACATTGTGATAACCTAGGTCAGAGGTCTTCAAACTTGGCAGCTTTAAGACTTGTGGACTTCAATTCCCAGAATTCTCCAGCCAGCATAGCTGGAGAGTTAAAGTCCACAAGTCTTAAAACTGCCAAATTTGAAGACCTCTGATCTAGGTCCTTGGGGAGAACCTGATGTATATGAAGGCCAACAACAGCTAAAGAATAGACAACTATGTCTTCACATTGTTGTGAACAGAAAATAACTGTTAATTGCAAAAGGCAGTTTTACTTCAAAAAGCTTATATACTGCAATGATACCTTTAGCACCATCAAACAACAACTTCTGACTATCCCAGGTTATTGGAACAACCCAATAGGTAGATATAAAATGCAAAATCTAGTCTAAACACTTGGCTGACTGTTCTATGAATAATTAACAAGCCCTAAGAACAAATGCATGCAAAGCCATAGTTGAGAAGACAGAAACAGAATGCAAATGCTGCTTCTGCAAAGAAGCTGAAGAAACAGGGGAGTTCTAGTTAGTTGCTACAAGAAGATTGTAGAGATTGACTACAAACAACAGCATGACAAAGTAGCAACAACAGTATACAGTATACAACCGCAGTATACAAGTGCAGGCTACTTCAGCTGACTGCTAGCTGCAGATCAAATCTCACCGGCTCAAGGTTGACTCAGCCTTCCATTCTTCGGGGTGGGTAAAATGAGAACCCAGATTGTTGGGGGCAATATGCTAAGTCTGTAAACCACTTAGAGAGTAAAGGCTGTAAAGCACTATGAAGTGGTATATAAGTCTAAGTGCTATTGCTATATTGGAATATTTGCGAGAAATGCCATCTGCTAGCAAGCAAGAACTGGTAGAGCACAAAATAGTAATAGAAAATGAAGAAGCTAAAATGCTCTAGGACTTTAGAACTCAAACAGACAAGTACCTGCAACATAACACTCCTGATATATAACAACTCACAGTAGAAACGATAAAAAATGCCAGGGTATTTGATGCTGTAGTACCTGGGGACAGCACAATCGAAGAGAAACAAGTGGAGAAAATCACAAAGTACAAATCAATGCAAACCTTGGATGTAAGTGCAAATCATCTGGAACATCACTTGAACACCATTGGCATTGACAAAATCACCTTACATTCTACAATATGACTTTTAATACCATAAAACTGGGTGCTTGAAAAGAACTCGATAGGTGGATAAAAGTTTTTATTTATTTGTTTATTTATTTATTTATTTGTAACCTATCTATTATTATTTAAATAACTCAAGATGGCAAAGATATCCAACACACCTTCCTCCTATTTTCCCCACAGCAACAACCTTGAGAGATGAGTTTGGCTTAGAGAGAATGACTAGTTCAAATTTATCCAGCTGACCTTCATGGCTAAGGTGGGACTTCAGCACATGAGCTCCTGTTTGCCTTAACCACTAGACCAAACTGCTCTAGACCAAATGCCAGATCTGGTCTAAACATCTGGTTGATGGTGCAATGAACCATAATTTGTGAAATTTTTATGCTGCACGAGTCTTCATGATTCTGTGTGGCACACAACAATAAAAGAAATTATGACATTTAAACCAATCTACCTTTCATATTTCATCTGCTGATCCATTTTACAATAAACAATATACTTTTTTTCGCTTCTTACATACATCTTTTAGTAGCATTTCAATTTTATATCTTACTTTCAGTTATTTTCATATTTAAACCAATCTACATTTCATATTAGATCTGCTGATCTATTTTACAATAAACAATATACTTCTTGTTTGCTTCTTACATACAATTTCTACTATTAAGACAATTCCCTTAAATCAACTAATAAATGCTTTATTTCCCTTCCTTCTCTCCATTATTCTTCCCCTTTTAACAATTTTCTTTTGGTCTCTCCAAGATTCCACTTCTTAATATTTTTCTCCCTTTCTCCCATTCTCTTATTTTCTTCTTTTTCTTTTTCTTCTTTTTCTTCTTTTTCTTTTTATATTGATTGTATCTTTTTCCCTGAATTCTTTGTCTAATTTTTAAGATCGTTACCCTCTTAATTCACTCCCTTAATCTTTTCCCATTTCCTTCTCTTCCATTCTTTTTGGGGGGATATTCCACCCTATCCATTTCTTTTTTTCACTGTCAATCCCAGTGTAATTATCTATCGTTTTATCTTCAGTTATTTTCCCTTCAACATTATGTTCTTGCTTCTCATTTATATTCTCTTTTTCCTTTTTTTTCTTGTATTCTAATCAGGCTTCTGCTTCTTTATTATGCTTAAACACTTCACGCACATTTTTAAACATTATCCATTAGTTCCTCATACTCCCAATGTTTCATATTGTCACTTCAAAAAAAAAAATAGTTTGTATGTAGTTGAAATTCACATGTAGTGTCTCTCTCTCTCTTTTTATTTCCAAGTAATATCAGTTCAAATATTTGTCTAGACCATTCCAATTTAAGGCTTTGTTCTTTTTCACTTCCTTTCAAAGTGGGAATCCAGCTGTTTAAACAAATACTCCTGAAAAATTCCCACGTTAATCAAAATTCTTACTCTTCCTTCAACTTTTAAAGCGACTGTTGTAGTGCTTTCTTTCCATCAGCAGATGTCTCTCTCCAATCCACAAATCCCCAGGCAGCAAAGTATCACTTTTAAATCCACATAGAAAGTACTTTCTTTTCAATTTCTTTTCCTTTTATTGTTAAAGAGTGCTTTCTCTCGGTTTTCTTTTCTTGTATTATTTTTAATTCCTCCAAATCCAATTTTAAGTCCAGGTAGAAAGTTTTCTTTTTTGGGCTTTAATCTTTCAACTTCCTCTTTGTTCTTCTCCCTCTAATTAAAATTCCCAAGTGCCAATTAGCCGCTTATTTCACTCTGGGACCTCTTTTAAGTTTTCTTTAAAGAATTCTTTTTACCTGTGAGTTGGCCAATCACTCACCCGGTAACAATACTCCATTCAAACATCGCTCCTGCACAAATCTTAGTCTGGTTGCCCCAGCTTGGAGCGGTCGTTTTAATGGCCACCACTCTGCCGCCAGATCAATGAGCTGCCTCTGACCCTTTGAGGAACTTGCCTGTTCCTCTTGGTCTTCCGAGGCACTTTTCTTTCTTCACTGTCCTTCCAAGACAGTTCTGGTCTGAAGACCCTCCCAAAAGCAATTTGTCTGGCTGGATTTTCGCAGAGCTCATCAGAGCTCGCTATTTTCCAGCCAGTCTTGCCACGACACTTCCACTTCTGAAATCAATAAAAGTTTATTTAAAAATACCAGTAAAAGAAATTACAATAAAATCAATAAAATATAAACCTTAAAATTTCCTGATTGTACAGTACAAACATTTTAAAGAGACACTCCTCAGAGGACTTTTTTTTTTTTTTTAAATCAAGATTATTCAAAAAGAGACAGAATAGTTGCCTACTGATATGTCCTGCATTGATTGGAAGGTAAGTTAACTAGTTAACTTTTTATTGACTAGTTCAGCAGTCACCAACTGGTGGTCTGTGGATCACTGGTGGTCCGCGACAAAATGTTGGTGGTCCGCAGAAAAAGTATTTGCATTTTTTATATTGCATTAAATCAGGGGTCCTGAAACTACAGTCCCTGGGCCAGATACATGCAATGGATGGTTATGTTGTTGCAGTGAATCTCCCCCCTTTGGGTTCTTTTTGTGTGGGTTGGAGGGGGGCAGAAATTCTGATGGGGTCTGCTTCGGCCTCCTGGTGCGAAGCTTTGGGTAAAGGCTGGAGGGAAGTGCTGCTGGTGACGAAAAGCCAGAGGGCCTTGTTTCAGTGGGACTACATCATGGCCTGGTACTAGCTGATCATCTCAGCCCACTGAGCCTCCAGGTGCCAGTACATGGCCTTGCACTCCTGCAGGTCTTCCCTCTGCTTGGAAAGGCTATGCTCAGAGTCCTCTGTGAGGTGCTTCTGCTGAGCCTCCTTCTTGGTCAGATCCAATTTGAACTGAGCCAGCTGTTTTGCCAACTCTTTCACATGGTGTCTGCTTAGCTCCAACAATTGCTTCCTGTTGGGGCCCTAAGGAGCCCAGGGAGGCGAGGAGTGGCTGGGAGGGGAGGGGTGAGTAGAGGCTGGTGAGGGCCCCTCGATGTGAGTGATGTCGAGTTGACCATGCTCACCCAGTTATATGATCACCTAGCCACGCCCACCCAGCTGGTCATTAGGCAGATCATATTAGTGGTCCACAGGATTTAAAATTATGAATTTAGTGGTCCCTCAGGTCCAAAAGGTTGGTGACCCCTGGACTAATTAACTTTTAAATATATAGATTTGTCTGCACAGCCAGGTTGCATTATCACTAGTAGGCCAGCAATCAGTTTTGAAGGACAGGTTTTACAGGAGGAGTTAATAGTCACTAAAGTGTTGAAAAGCTATACTTTCTTTAAAAAAAAAAAAGATCTAGAATGTAAAAAAAATGTTCAGGTATATCCAACAGAAGACATTGCAAGACAAAGTGAGAAGAGAAAGATATTTTTTGAACATATTATTCTTGTGCATGGTATTGTCATGACAAAGAACATCTTCATTTCTAACATGACTCTTCGATAAATAACCACTAAAAATCAAAGTACAATGTTGAAAATGGCCAGCAATTCATATGAGGTAATCCAGCATTGCCACAAAAGAGCTGGAGGAAAGAGAGGTTTGAAGTATCATCTTTCATTCCATTCATTTCATTCAAATATTATCTCAGAGAGTGCTCCAGGGAGTTTTCTCAGGGGGTTTCTCCTCTTGCCTCTTGACTAATTACAAGGAGTGCTTCATTGATACATGTGGACTGAATGAATGAGAAACTTACATTGCTAAAATGAAACATTTTAAATCTATTGGAAGTTTTCTGGAAATGTTGGACGGTGTCAGTGACTTTGCTCTGGTGCTGCATAAAAAGATTCCTAATTCTGTAGCAGAGGACAATCCTTAGAATAATTGGCAAGGATATTATCACCCTGTACTCTCCCCCCACCCATATATGACTTCTTGAGTGCATTTTCCTGCATCACTTTCAAAGTAAGGTGTTTCTGTTCCAGTCAGTTTACTTACTGCTATTCAGTTTACTTGCTGTATTTACTTTCTTCGAAGTCAGTCTCTGCTTTTTGATTGGCTATGTTACTGAAACGAAAACATTATCCTCTCTGCTTTGACCTCCATGTGTCTCTGATGTGAAACCTAGCAGGAATGTCTCTTTTTTTAAAATCAAATTTATATGCCGCCCTTCTCCCGAAGGACTCAGGGTGGCGAGCAACAACTAAAAACATACAATAACAATTAAAATGCAATATAAACCCAATACAAAATTTAAAACAATAAATAATAAAACCCCAGGAACAGAATCAGCCCATTGGTTGGACTGTTTATATGTGATTTTAATCTTTGAACACAAGTATATTCATCTGATGAAGTAAACCTTTGCTTGAAAAGTCTCAGGTTACAAGCAATCAGTAAAATGGGCCAGATAGTCACAACTGAGATTATCTTGACTTGCTTTATTACATGCCTGTTGCATCTGAACATTAGATTCCACTTAATGATCTGATTGCTGCTATTCAGAATATTGTCATGGTTAGGTGTACTAATATTGTATAGTTATATCATGGAGATATGCCAAGGCAAAATGGAAGTACCTATTTAGGTTAGATTTGATTGCCTGATATCTTGATATAATGGGAACAAAGTTCCTAGGATGATGAAGTATACCATTTGGATTCAGAGCAATCATGGTATCCAAGTCAGAACAGAGTGGCTTGATTAAAAGGTTATAGTAAAAATGACAAAGCCAGAAACCTATTATATCTAGATGACAATTCTTCTCCCGCTACATAAGGAGTGTGTCAGGTAGAAGTATCTCAAGAAATAAGTATGAGATATCATAGAGATTTTGAAGGATAATAAGGTTGGCTGTGCTACCTACCAGAAGTGATCCTGATATTGTTTAGATTTCCATTAGTCAGGGATCAATATAGTTTAAGGATGTTTTGAGGAGACATGGATGGGGGCAACTACATTTAGATAATTACTTTGTTTACCACTACTAATATATATGAACCACTTGAAGTTGTTGTCAAATATCCTATTATGTATGCTTTAAAAGCCCTACATACACTTTGTCTTCTCTGTCACTCCCACTCCTCAACACTCCTTTAAGACATCACTAGTATATTTCTTATATTTCTGCTCCCAGTATGAATTGCTGCTTTCATGAATGATGCATACACAAAACAAATTACAGGCTTGCAAAAAAACCCACTGAGGATCAAAAAGAAACAGAGGGAGAAAAGCTCTCCAAGCAGACAACGGCATAACTGAGTCAACATTCAAAATGAGAAGTAACTGGGCAGATTAAGTGCACAAATTAGTGTTACAATTATGACAAAATGAGGAACAACTTATATTTTCCTCAGCCTCAAGGTGAAGCTGTGCAACCTGCTGGTATCTGACTATCTAAAATGGCCATATTCACGAAGAAACTGCATTCTCACCATTGAATATGCAAATCATATGACATTAGAAGTAAAATAGGAGTTTTTTCGTTATAGAATTGAAGGAAGGAAAATTTGCTTGTCGTCAATACAGGTGGTCCTCGACACATGACCACAACTGAACCTAAAATTTATGTTGCTAAGTGAAAGATTTGTTAAGCGAGTTTTGTCCCATTTTATGTCTGTTCTTGCCACTTGGTTAAGTGCATCATTGCAATTGTTCAGTTAGTAACATGATTGTCTTCTCCATTGACGTTGCTTGTCCAAAGGTCATAAAAGATGATCACATGATGCCAGGACATCTGAACTTTGATCATAGGACCATGGGGATCCTGCAACGGGCATCAGCGTGAAAATGATCATAAGTCACTTTTTTTCAGTGCTGTGGTAACTTTGAACAGTCACCAAATGAACTGTTGTAAGTTGAGGACTACCTATACTGTTTTGGTACCATATCACATATTCAATAGTCTGAATAGAACATTGAATCTGGAAAAAACCTATTTTTGTAGAAATTTTGTGTAGAAAATAGAAATTGTGTAGAATGTTTCTAGAAAGCGGATACCCAGATATGAGCAGTGAAAGACCAAATCAAAGATAAATGCATTCGATGGATATAGTCCCTGGTGGCATGTTCAATAAGCCATTGATGGAAACACATCTACACCCACATATTCATAAACTTGGTTATTAACATTATCGTCATCCAGAAAGAGCATTAAAATGTTCATTGATTAAAAACAGGGGAGTAAGGAAATCACAAATAATGATGTCCCATTGATCCAAAATCAGGAGCAACTAAAATTTGAGGAGTCCTTGGTGCTCCCTGAGCCTGGTTATTTTCTTGTAGACGTTTCATTACCAAGATAAGTAACATTATCAATGCTAAAAGGAGTGGGGTTTGCTCTCGTTTTATATTCTGGTCAGTTTTAAAAAACTAACCAAACTCAGAGTTCAGGGAGGATCCCATAGTTCAACCGTGAACTATAAATACTCTCTTCTATCAGTACAACTAAAGTTTGCTTGCCATTCTAAGTCAATACCACTAGTGGACCTTGAGAGAATTGATTGTTTCAGTGCACAGAGCACGAGATTAGGAAATAAGAGGTGGGAATTCACAATTCCCACTGGAGAAGAGAGGAGAACATGCTTCTGCTTCACATTTTGTATGGCAGGAGGAGAGAAGTCTTGTCAGGAACAAGAACAAGGGATCTCCCAGGACAATAAATACAGCAGAAGCAGGAAATCTGCCATGTAGGTGGTTGGGCATTGGGGTGAAAAAAATGTGCTATGGGAAGATAAGGAGATATAGAGAAGATTATTCGAATCCCTGCATCTATTTTCACTCCAGAAGATTTAGAGCAGGTAAATCTATACTGAATTTTCTCTGGATGAAAATCTGAGAACTGAAACGGATAGCAACGGACAAAAAGATGAAAATTTAGATTTTTTTTTTATTAACCAAATGAAAAATGAGGCAGGAATAATATTTGCCGGTGAAATAGAGCATCTGCTTTATCCATTGCACGCTTCCAACACATATGTTATTAAAAATAAATAAGCTAAATTCCGATGTGAGTCCCTATTGAACTCCTAGGAGCAGCATGGAATAAAGACATCTCAGGATTTGGCCCAAAGGCTTCTTAATAGAGAGAGGCTGTTTGTCATGCATTATTCAAGATCTGCATTATTCCAAGCCCCCAAAAGGTAATGCACTGATTTATTTACACAGTGGGTGCTATAACAGGATGAAATTCATGATTTGCGGTTTGCTTGCAAGAGCTTCTTTCAAAACACAGCG
This sequence comes from Grayia smithii, assembly GCA_032468115.1. Taxonomy (NCBI): domain Eukaryota; kingdom Metazoa; phylum Chordata; class Lepidosauria; order Squamata; family Grayiidae; genus Grayia; species Grayia smithii. The sequence continues at coordinate 252 of JANHFM010005288.1, read as the reverse complement.
AGACAAACTGCACTAAAACATTTGCATGGCCAAAGCAAAAGCTGGGACCTTACAGATGATGGTAGAACCCCCTTCCCCATGTTTTTTTTTCATGGCCATTTCATAACAAAGACTGTGGCCAAAAAGGATCCAAGCAAAAGAAGAAGAACCTGATCGTTTCTACATTTGCTTGTTATTGCTTTTGCTATAGCATTGTATTAAAAGTGCTAAAATGCCAGCAGTATCTTCCAAGGGATAAAAATAAGGCACGCC
>JANHFM010005287.1:20547-37181 GCA_032468115.1 Grayia smithii | reverse complement strand
CAGGGGTGGGTTCTACCCACCTTCGCTACCGGTTCTCTTTGTGTGCGCGCGTAAACCGCGCTACCGCGCATGCGCAGGAAGTTTTATTTGCGAAAAATCACCGAAAAAGCGCTCTGCGTATGCGCAGAACGCTATTTTCGGCGATTTTGCAAAAAAAAGGTAAGTTGGGGCGCGCAGGTGAGCCCAGGTCCGGGACGCTGCGAACCGGTTCGGTGACGTCACAGCATCACCGCTACCTGTTCGCGCGAACTGGACCGAGCCGGGGGCAACCCACCACTGAGTAGATGTATAGTGGAAGTCCGTCTGAATTTGCTGAAATATAAGTGTCTGTAGAAAAGAGGATAGAATTGTAATGGATTGCGGATGGGTTGTGAAAATACATTGAGTAAGAGAGTTCAATGCATTATCAGTATATTTCTTTTCAGAGACAAGGGGTGTCTTGCTGGACATCTGCCAAACATTGAAACTTATAAATTGGCAAGGGGGAGAAGGCCGAGAAGCCTATCTTTCTTTGGAAGCCATATTTCCTTGGGAGTAATTTACTAGCATGCCATTTGTGGGAAGAGTCAGAAGGAGTTATGAGCAAGGTATCCCTTCTTCTTTTACTATCACTCCCTTTTTTTCCCTTTTCTTTTTGGCCCCCTCCCTTTTCCTTCCCACCCATCATGTTTTCAGGGAGGCATAGTTTACTCTTGCCAAACTTCTGATCTTATTGCTTACAGAAATTAGGTCTGTAGTTTGTTTCATGTAGTCCACTCTTGTTCTTCTAAAATAAATGTTCCTTTCTGTAATCAGCTTATAATTCTGTGAAGTAGGGTTGGCAGATTTAACGATCTGTAACAAAGGAGTCTCCGTATCCTTTCGAATTCAGATCTTTGCGCTGTTAGGGCAGACAGAAATGATGACAGTAAAATGAATGTAAAATAATACATATTTTAATTATGTAAATTTGGCCTTCATCTTGCAGCAGTGATAATACAAACATTCAATTGTCCTTTTGTCTTGGCAAAAATCTTGTTACCTTGTTTTTATTGGATTGTTTTTATTTATTGTTATATTATGTATTAAATTTGTATGCCATTTCTCTATTGATTTTACTTATTGTAAGCCAGGAGTTACGTAGATGAGATGGGTGTTCATACATACGAATAAAATAAATCATCATATCATTTTAAGAATACGGTCTAATTACTTTCTAGAAGCAGAAAAGGTTGAAGTTCCATTTTCACATATTCTCTAATTTTTGTACAATTTAACAGTAATATGATCTTTTGTGTTGCAATTCCTGGCGTCCTTGGTATTGTCCACAATGGGGAGGGGGGGTGCTGAGAATCCATACCAGTAGTAGAATTATACCGGTTCTACCTGGTTCAGGCAAACCAGTAGTGGTGGTGGTGGTGGCTCCGTCCACCCATTCAGACATCATCACCGCTGCTCTGCAGATGCGCAGAAGGCTCTGCGCATGTGCGCAGGTCATGTGCCTGAGCAAAGCGAGCACACGCGCACTCACATTTGCGAACTGGTAGCGAAGGTAAGTGAATACCACTACTGATTCATACCATCTGTAGGGGTGCGGCTTATCCACTCTTGGTTTATTATTGATAAAGATAAAGTGAGGGATGGAGAAGAGGAAGATCTGTCATACCACAAGACTGAAAATCTGAGACTTGTGGGAGCTGGGTGGAAAGTAGTTAGATTTTGTTGTTATCCAATTTGTCCTGCTGGTTTTGAAAGCTAGGCAGGCTGCTCTGAAATGCTTTTACTTGTTTGGCAGTATATCAATAAACTCAATAAAGCCATGGGATTTCATAGCAGACAATCAGCCAGCTGGGATTTCCACCTTCTTGCTTCCTTAATATGTTTCATATCATAGAACATAGAATAACAAAGTTGGAAGGGACCTCTAGTCCCCCGACTCGAGCAGCAGACCCTATACCCATGTTGGTGAACCTATGGCACGCGTGCTGGAAGTGGCACGCGGAGCCATTTCTCCCGGCACGCAAGCCGTCACTGCACTTTCCTGCACATGCGTGCAGTTTGATGCTCTCATGCACATGTGTGCGCACAACAGCTCTGCGCATGTGAAGTGGCACAGTTGCATGCAATTTGGCGGGAACACGTGTGACAGCATTGTGCAGGCGCAGTGGCGCAGTGGCGCACGCAAGTCGGGGCTGGGTGGCATGCAAGTCGAAAAAGTTTTGCCATCGCTGTGCTATACCATTTCAGACAAATGACTGTCCAGTCTCTTCTTAAAAGCCTCCAGTGATGGAGCACCCACAACTTCTGAAGGCAAGCTGTTCCATTGGTTAATTGTTCTCAATGTTAGGAACTTTTCTCCTTAATTCCAGATTGCTTCTCTCCTTGATTAGTTTCCATCTATTGTTTCTTATCCTGCCTTCTGATGCTTTAGTAAATACAAAGGCCCCCTCTTCTTTGTGGCAGCCCCTCAAATATTGATTTGAAACACTGCTATCATGTCTCCCCCAGTTTTTCTTTTCACTAGATTACATATAGCCAATTCCTGCAGTGCAGTGAACATTGAAGTAATATCCCCAATCTTAAAAACTGTGAGGTTTTCTCCAGAGTCCTTATGTGAACAGCTCTTTCTTGCCTTTATTTTCTTTTTCCTAAATTCTATCACTCTTTTCAAAGTATATTATTAAGCTATTTTTCCTTTGGGTTCTTTTCTCAATCTATTCCGTACTTGGATACTACTATCCTCTAAGTTATGTAGCTCTTCTCTATTTCACAGAGGAGTTAATTCATCCCTCCAGATAAAATATTAATTGCAATTTGTTTATTCTGTCCCCCTAGTCCCTCCCAGCAGCAATATTCAATACTTTCATAGCAGTTTGAACCAATCAATACCTCAGGCAGGGGTGTCCAACCATGACAATTTAAGACTTCAACTCCCAAATTTTCCCAGCCAGAATTCCTCTTTTATTACACGGCTGACTGGGGAATTCTGGGAGCTTAAGTCCACAAGTCTTAAAGTTGCCAAGGTTAGACACCCCCAACCTAAGGGTTTGTGCCATCTAATACAAATTATATGTAGATCTGTACAAATTAAGTATATATTCTTGTTTATTGCTTTAAGATGCCTTAAAAGTTTAAAACAATAGTAATAAAGGGGAAACAATGATTATAACATTTAAAGAAGACAGTTAAAATACCATTTAAATGGCATCTGAGATACAACAAGAGAATAGCTGTAAGTAAGCCGCTTTGCATTTTCCAGATTAGCCCCTGGTTTACCCAAATATGGGAGGGAGCATACTGCTTCCCTTTCGCCCTTCAGCCCCAACTCAGGGGCCATCCAGGCAGTCGTTTTCACAACAAACTATTTCCAGTCAAATTTATATTTGCTTTATATTTGCTGAGAAAGAAATCGAATCCCAGAAGGGTATGGCTAGCTGATGAGAGCTAAATAGCTTGAAATAGAACTATACTAGTCTCCCTCTATTTCTTTCTTTCAGCCCCATCCCAGGAGCCATCCAGGCAGTTGTTTTTCACAACAAACTATTTCCAGTCAAATATATTTGCGGAAATGTCTTATCCAAGGGGGTTCAGAAGAATCAGAACTGAAGAAGCTTTTTGGATGACAAATGAAATGTTTTCAAGGAAAAAACCCAAAAAAGTCCAGTTGCCTTTTGGAAAAGCACCTTTGGGGAAAATCTATAGAGGTTAGCACCTGATGATTCTCCTATATAGGTTCAATTCTATGCTGTCTAGTCATATTTTATTTGTGGTTGCATCTGATGTAGGTTCTTACTAATAAAAGGCTTCTTTATTTTTTTATTTGTGTATTATGGTGAATAAAATATAGAGAAAACTAATTAACACTTTGGCTAATACGGAATCAGCCAAGGCAATATATATTTCATACCTCTAGCACCCTGATTTATCTTATCCAAGAATCATATTACTGATAAAACAGGCATACTTGAAATACAAAGACAATAGATAAGACATGATTTCTCAGCTATAAGACAAAAAACATATGCAGAATTTGGAAGGCCTTGATATATGTCAACCTATTGCATCGTATTATTACTGCTTGTCTGATAGTTAAGAGTCATTGAACCTCTATAGAATTTCATTTTAAATAGACCTATCTTGGATTACACTATTCCTCATATAATTCAATCTGATATTCTTTGGATGCCTTGGCCCAACAACTTCCAAGATTTCAATCCTGGTTGAACATTCTAGAATTATAGCCCCAAAATACTTGGAGGGCTTCTGCTTGAAGAAATCTGCTTTAAGATTGAATATGGGTCGGTCACCCAGACCAGAGATTTACTCTGCTGAGCTTTTGGACTCAGGCCCATCTTCAGGGAACTTCTCTCTACTGGAATATGTGTTTTCGGCTATTCTGCGAGTCATATTTATGTGATGCCTTCCTATTGGTTGATTGGTTGTTGACGGCTGGTGATTGGCTGTTTTTTCCCTTGTGTAGTCAAGCCCTCAACTCTTAAATACTTGATAAGCTGATAGTAAATTTGCACTCCTGTTAACCGACTAGGGGCCCTTTTCCAGGCTTCAATCATTTCCCTGGCCTTACAATGTTACTGAAATGAAAAACAAAACGCAACTTTATCCAGGGCAAAAGGTTATTGCGGTGGCAGTGAAGAACAGTGGCAGAGGCATCTGCAGCAATAATCATTGGCTTTAAAATGGGAGGCATGACTTGGCAATAAACTCTGATTCTTTTTATACGTATATAATGCATGCAATGGTCAGTTATAAGGAGCAGAGCTTTGATTACCCAGTTGCATTTGTCATTTTGAAGCCAATGATTGTTGCTATAGATATTCCTGAACATACCCAGATGTTATAAACAGCAACTCTCTTTATATTTTAAAAAATACAGCTGGAAATTTAGGAATTTCTTTTATTTTTTAAAGGGGGAATAACAGGTGGGAATATCCTTTCTTTCCTCACAAAGGAAATGTTTGCTACTTATTCTTGTTACAGAGGATTGTATGCAATATCATATTATAAATTTCAGCATCACTAGGTTCAATGACACATACTTAATATATGGATAGGATTACAGACCAAATATGAATAAATGCAACAGATAATGAGGATTGGGCAAAACTGAAATGAAGGTATTTATTGAAAAGCATCATGTTATTTTTTTGAATTTTACCTATTGTGGTTTCACAGAATTTCTCTGCAGCTACTTCATTGGCAATATTTGCTCCCATCAATACACTGATATCTATCCTCATTTTTGCCCGGATTATATCAGAGATGAGTCTGAGTCCTTCAGGGCCTTCATCTATACCCTGCAAGAAACATAGGAAAGCAGTGATTAGAGTTGATTTGGATGGTCTTTACAGTAGCATTTTTCATAGCCTACAGAGTTATCTAATCTTTACTGATGCGCTGTCTGCTTACAGTCAGACATGTTCAGATATTTTAAGCACAGTTCTTTAGAATTTAGATCCTGATTTACACACATTTCTGTCCTGTACTAAATCAACATTTAGCATTTTTTCCTTTCAACATTTTAAAATCACTATTCAAACACAAGGTGAAACGTATTGCATTATTTTACTAGAACACCATGGCTGGCAAAAGTATAGCTATTTCTGAGCCTACCTAATTTTTCAGTTATGGCATCCATTAAAATCTAGTCAAAAGCAGCAAAACATAGAAAGAAAGAAAATATTTTCCACATTATTTTAGCTAAAAAATAGAGGTTGGAAAACTTGGTTTTATACCAATCTTTCCTTTCCCAAAACCCATTAATATAATTCGTGAAATAAATGCAGAGTTGTTATCATGATATAATAAAAACCAGAATCTAAGCAATAAAGTAGTATACAAACTTCAGGACATACAGGAACATTCAGGGTTTCTGAAAGTTATGACTCTAGAAATTTCAAGGAGCTATTACTAATTTTTAACATTAAAATATTCTTAAATATATGATTGAGAATAACCACACTGACTATATTTAGTTTTAATTACGGTAAATTTAAAATGTAAACATTAATTCAAAATCTAGTCTTTGCTTTGCTATACCAATAATCTATCAGATCTTCCACTTTAGGTTGAATTGAACTCTGACCAGAAGAAAATTATGCAACCTGACTTGTAGTAGGTGGAAGCCAATTTTTCCTTTCTGAAGTAGCTGCTCATGATTCAAGGGAGACTTGGCAACTCAAAATTATGATGTTGTTTTTTTTTTAAAAACTGTTTAGAATCCAATGATGAAATTAAAAGAAATTCACGTATACATTGAAGAAGTAGTTGGTTATTTTACATGTAGCTCCAAAATTGAAGCCAAATAAAACTTAGATATGTCTTGTCTTGGATCCCACAGGCTGAAATCAGTTAGCTAAGCAACATTAAATTTGTAAATTCAGCAAGAGATGTTTACAGTCCAAGCCCAAAAGAAACACAGTTCAGACCAGTAGTCCTAGTGCATTGGGCAAGTGAGCATTCATTATCTGAGTAAAAGGAAAGTTAGTTTCCAAAAAAAATGTACAGTAAAAATATGTAACATTTCACAGCAAAGCATTTAAGGTTTGGCTGTCAAAATCAGCAATTCTAATAACAAACAACCATGTAACAGAACTGGGGTTTTGTTGTTTTTATTGCATTTAGTTATTATAATTATAGTATGGTTTTTTTAAATGTTGTTTTGATGTGATTGGAAGGCACCCAGAGATGAATATAAGATAGGTGATTATAGCAATATTTTAAATAAATAAATTATATAGAAGTGGGAATATAACTACAGAAATGTTAGCCTCTTCCTGAGCATATGTTGGATTGATTGAATGAGACTTCAGTTTGTAATCTGAATCATTATGGCCAAGGGGCATTCCTGATGCTATCCCTGACATTTCACCACCAAGATTCCCTAGTTTGTATTTCTATAGAAATCTTAACTACACCTTTATTGAATAGTTATTTAATAAGCCATCCAGAATTACTTTAGTTAAATTTGCTGTACCTTAATAAGAGTTATACCAACAGCTTGCTTTGTTAAATGCCCAGTAATTGTATCACAGATTTTATAAATGAACTGGTGGGGAATGACAAAAACCAACAAGTCTGCATCTTTCACAGCTTCAGTCAGATTTGGGATTGCAACCTGAAAAAAAAAATAATTGGGAAAGAAAAAAAGAAGATATGTGTAATCATGTTCAACAATACCCAATTCACTATTATTTATTTTAAATTGCATTTAATTAATAGAAATAGCAAATTCATATAGTAGGGACACAAGAAAACCATTTGAAAATAATAGTTTTAAAAAAATACACACACCCTGCAAAATGTGTTAATAAATCGTATTAGAGTAGATGGAACTGGAAAATTATAGATTTCCAGAATGAATAATTGAATAGCCAAGATATTAATATCTGCATATCCAATTGACAATAGTAGCAAATTATAAATACAAAGAAATAATAAAATTTGGAATATTCTTGTAACCAAAGCCTTCTAGACATTTTGTGTAAAAAAAATAATTTTGTGACATGGTTTTGATGAAAGATTTAGAAACAATAGGTTGTAGATAGAATGGAAATATAATGTACCGTAATCTTAGAGAGATATGTTTGATTATAATTGGGATAAAAACTATAAATAGACAACATCCACTGCATATAAAGAAAACCTATCCAAAATGTTTTATATTTAGCACTTCCCTCCTGCAAGATTAGCTAGAATGTGTAAGAATATATCTGCCAAGTGTTGAAAGTGCAACCAAACCGCAGACTCATACTCCACATGTGGCGGACATGTCTGAAAGCGAAAAAATATTGGACTAAAATACACACGATAGAAAAAACATATAGATTTAAAACTGGAAATACTTCTGTTGGGCATTATACCAGAAAAATACAGTAAAAGAAATATATATTTAATAGTACATGTATTAACAGTGGCCAGAATCGTGTTTGCACAACATTGGAAGGGCGAGGAGATCCCTATAGAAGAAAAGATAATAACAAAAATCTTAGAATGTGCAGAAATAAATAAAGTAAAATTTGAAATTAAAAGAAAACATTGAATATTTTGAGATATGGGATCTGTTCTATTGATGGTTAAATAAGAGAAACAGAAGTTAGAACTTCTAAAATCACAAGAGAAAGATTAATTTTACTATTAGGGTTGATTATTGTAACTTATTAATTTTGATTAGTATTAATAATTAACACACACACACATATATATATATACATACATATATATATATATATATATATATATTATGAGGGAAAAGCACTTTCATTACGAGATTACTAGAGAACATTTTTATTATTACTATGATGAGTATTACTCAAAAGAATTGTAACCAGACAACACACTATATGGGTTTTGAAAATGTTGCTCTATTTATATTGAATTAAAAAATAATAATAAAGGCAGCTGACACAGAAAAAAAAGAGGATGCTGCGAAACTATTTCTTTTGTATATTTTTCATGTTCCTATTCTGTTTTCTCTTTCTTTTCTCTTTTTTTCTTTTCCTTTATTTTCTCATTGACATTTACTATATCTTTTCCTTAAATGTATTTATTATAGATTTAAAATATTTTAATAAAAGCTATGCTAAAAGTATAACCCCAGCATTCTAATTAAATTATTGAAAAAACTCTTTAAAGGAAGACACTTTATGTTTGACTTTTTGTAATAGATGGCAATTGTTCTTTTAAAATTTAAAATATATACATGTCAATGAAAACTGCTTTATTTTCTTTAATCTCTGGAAATATATCTAATTTATTCCCATGAGGTAAAAATAATAAGTCAAGTCTAGGATTCAGTGAGGGGATAGGTAGTCAATTTTCCCATAATTGGTTTGGTTGTAGATATTTATGAAAGACCAGAAATTTCCAAAATAGTTTTCTTACTTTCAGAAATTGTATGTCATGTGATATCAAGATAAAATGTATTGAGATATATCCATTCCAATATTTACCACATTTTCTGGTAGTTTATATCCAGGAAGATATTTCACATTCTCATGGTCATTATTTATGATTTCTGTAAGTTTCCTCCCATTAACAGTTTCTTCAAAAACCCACATTTTCACTGTAGAAGCAAACTTCTGCATTGTTTTTACATTGTTGCCTATTATTTTAGCCACAGCAGATCCCCTGAAAAAAAATAATTATATGCTTTATAAAATATACATTTTATAAAATATATAAAATATGCAAAGTATAAAATATGCAAGTATGAGGAAGGAAAAAATGTAATCAGATAATAGCTCCAATTAATTCATATAATTTCCAATTGTAGGGCTATCATTGAAAGAGAAATGTGCTGGTGGTAGAGCTCATTCAAACTACTTTGTTAAGCACACAGAATATTTCTCTGAGGTCACGAAGCAACATATAAATTAAAAAATTCACAAGGCAAATGTCCTATGCTATGCTGAATATGCATTAATCTTGTCATACACATCTTTTTATGTTTTCTATCTACAAATCATCACATGGTTTATAGCACAGTATCTCTATAATGATATACACGGTCTACCTTCCTTTTAAAGAGATATAATGTTGTTATTTTATGCCATGATTTTATTTATGAGGTTTTAGATAACTTCTACACTGGGAACTGAACTCTAGACAACACCATTAATTCCCAGTGCCAAGAAAGCTCCTAAAATGAATGCACTGTTTATAGACATCTCAAATGCCACAGTCCTATTATTGACAGAGAGTTTCAGCACCACAGTGAGATCAATGACTATTTAAACTTAACAAGTTTAAAATAGAATGAAAGTGAATGTGTGCTACAGCCAGTTTGGTGTAGTGGTTTAGACATCAGGCTGGATACTGAGAAACCATGAGTTCCAATCCCATCTTGAGCACAAACTCAGTGGTTAACTTTAGGCCAGTAACCATCTCTGAGCCCTAGAAAGGACACAGTTCCAAACTAATTCTGAAAAATCTAGTCAAGAAAACTGCAGGGACTTGTCTAGACAGTCTCTGAGAATCAAACATAATTGAATAGAAGAAAAAAGTGTATACTGTCCTCTGGTGGCTATCCCTCTCATATAGGTGATTCTGGATGGCTGACAAAATAAAAACATATCCAATAATTCAAAATATAAACAATAAGACTGCATAAAATATCAGCTAAGAACAATACAAGAATCAACATAATAAAAAAATGAGCTTACCCACAATATTCTCTAGATTTCAAGTATTGCAAAATTTTCACCTTTCTCTTTGCAGAAAAAGCTCCCCTATTTTGTTCTATACAGTATTTGTGTCCAGTGTTGACTCTTGGTGACTCCCTGGTCTAGTCCCTGTGGTTTTCTGGGAAAGCTTTTAGAAATAGGTTGCTATTGCCTCTTTCCCTGGACTCAGAGAAACTGGCTGCCTTTGTGTCTTAGGAAGAATTAGAACTCACAGTCTTCTGGTTTCCAGCCTGGTATCTTAATCACTACACTGGTGCTTCCCTTGTAAAGTAATTTATTGTACTCCATGATACAATTAACAACTAACAAAGGGAACCAGAATTGCAAAAGAACAAATTGTTCCATTTCCTGGGTGCTGAAAGTATTCTGCTAATTTTACTTCCAGGAACATCTACAAATAGTAACAAATGCTGGTGTTTTTTTTGCAAATGTATAATTGGACTCACATGATTTTATGTCTTTGAAGCAGCAAAGAACTAACAAACTACTGATTATATTAAAGAGTTTACATGATCTTCATCATGTAATTTTGTGTTGCAGAAGATAAATCAACAGAACTAAGACAATAGTGAAATTTTAAATATTTTGTAATAGCATTTGAACAGAAATGTCAGAGAGACCAAAAGAAACTTTCTATTAATTGCTCAATTTAGTCAAATAGAGTGTAGAACCTAATGTGTTTCTCTTTCTGATAGTACATTAATCAACATAATGAAATATCAATTTTTCCATAGGAAAAAAGAATAAATGCAAAAATGTAATTTAAATACATTTTGGAACTCCCTTCACCAATGATTAGCATTGGACATTAGATTTGTTCAACATCTGGCAGTCTACTCTGGTGACAGAATATTTATTCATTAAGAAGACCAAACCTGCCTCTTATGTTATCAAATGTTTAGAAAACTGTTGACAATTTCAACCAATGGAGGCTTAAACAGGTAAACAAAAAACCTTTTTACTAATCTCCTAAAGTACCATGGGCACTCCTAATTTCTCTCTCATTTCCATTGAACACAACAGAAAGTCCTTGATTTATGACTGTAATTGAGCCTGGAATTACAGGGGTAAGTCTGCTCATCCTGAATTTTAAGGGGGTCCCCACTTGACTATGCCTGGTTTTATGACTTTTGCAGCAGTTGTTAAGTGAATTACTGTACTGTAATGGATACAGATACTACTGTATCTGGAGTTATTGGTCTGTAACTGCAATAAATAAATTACTGTGCCATATAGCAAGGAGACCCTTTTTTGCACTGCAATCACTGCAAGAGAAATGCTTTTAAGTCCCCCCCCAACCCCTCCCACGGTCAGATGACGATTGGCCCTGTTAGACAGTATCTACAATCATTCCCGATCCCAGCATATCCAGGTGGAGGATCTAGTTGAGAGAATGCCATCGTAGATAACTGGATTAGGTTTAAACTCTTGGGAGGCGAAATGCCACCGCCATCACTGGACAATCAAGCACATTGTCCCTTTCCTATCGAAGAGAGTGTCTTGGAACAACGACATCTCCAAATCAAGCGGGGAAAGAGCAACCTTCAACCCCGAAAGCCGTCTGCAAAAAAGAGAAGTGCAAAAGTCCCAACTGCCCGACAAAGCAACACCCGAGTAGGGCTTAGTCGAAATCTGTCCGCCCAGTTTAGGGAAGCTGTCAGTTTTCGTGGAGGGATGAAATATGCGAGGATTTCTCCCCACAAAAACTAGCCATAGCAAGGATGAACCTTGCTATGAAGCTTTGCTGACGTCCTGCCAACTCCAAGGCGAATGGCATTTCTCACCCACCAGTTTCCCGATCCCACGATGCACACTTTCAAGGGTGCCGAAGCTCCAGCCATCGTAAGTCGCTGAGGGCACACTCCTGCCGAAAAAGAGTCCAGGGCAAAGGAGCTTGGGAATCCCCCCAATTGGCCGCGGCAAAGAAATCTCCAGCGGCCATGAAGCACCGACATAGGCGAGGCAATCAAACCCGCCTCCACAGCCGAAAAACTCCCTCTTCCGGGGCTTGCTGGGAATTGTAGTCGAGGTCGATAAGTAACCGACATTTGTTTCTTTTATAGAATAGAATAGAATAATGGAGTTGGAAATGACCTTGGAGGTCATCTAATCCAACCCCTGCTTAGGCAGGAAACCCTACACCACTTAAGACAAATGGTTATCCAACATCTTAAAAACTTCCAGTGTTGGAGCATTCACAACTTCTAGAGCAAGTCATTCCTCTGATTAATTGTTCTGTCAAGAAATTTCTCCTTAGTTCTAGGTTGCTTCTCTCCTTGATAAATTTCCACCCATTGCTTCTTGTCCTACCCTCAGGTGCTCTCTCCCTCTTCTTTGTGGCATCCCCTGAGATATTGGAACACTGCTGGTCCTTCTTTTCATTAGAATATAATAGAATTCTTTATTGGCCAAGTGTGATTGGACACATAAGGAATTTGTCTTGGTGCATACTCTCTTGGTGTACATAAAGAAAAGATACATTCGTCATGAATCATAAGGTACAACACTTAATAATAGTCATAGGGAACAAATAAAAATATTACCATAAGTTCTATACCCCTTACCATTACATCTAAAGGTGATTGATTGCATTTAACTTTTATAAACATTCAAACAGCTCCTAATCATTATCTTTACATTGTTTACTTTTCATTTAAAAACCAGACTCTTAAATGTCTACGTATGTGTAGCATATATTTTTATGTAACGTATAATATACAGAGGAGTCATTATTGCTTAAATTTACTCAAACTTCTGTTCTGGATATATACTGTTCATTTTGTCATTGCTGCATATTCCCCAAGTTTGGTCTCCCAGTCTCATATTGTTAACACAGTATCTCTTTTCCAATGTTGCGCCCAATTTTGACCATGTGGCCAAAAGGTTCTGCCCATCCAAGGACCAACTGATTGGTATAGCAAGACTGTGCTTGCTTCTGGTCATCTCCGTTCTCAGAACTGCACACCTTTAGTGCAGGGAGAAGGCCAAATAAAAGTCCCAAAGACTAAAGAATAAATACTATTTTTCCTAAATTAAATGAAATCATGAAGAAACAGAATCTGCTTGTTAGAGAAATTCACTATACTTACAATATTTACAGCATTAATATTAACTTTTTTCCTAAATAACCTTTCCATAGTGTCCAGATTATTAGTTTTAGCAGCATGCTGAAATTCTTTCTCATCTGGAAGCACTGCAAAACAAAGAACACAACTTCTGTGACACTGAGGAAATTCTGATAATAATCTTAAATGCCTAAATTCAAATTACTATACTTTTTCCTACAGTGTTGAGAATCATCTGTTATAATATTCCCATGAGGAAGTCTGGGTTACAATATCCACAAATATCTGGTAACTATTATAGCTGAGTTAGATTATAAATTTTACCCTTCTGATTCTAGTCCAGAATCTAAACCTAGTATATCACACCTCTATTAAGCGATATGGGTATATGTGTTTTTAAAAAATTTCTTAGTTTTCTACAGGACCATATATATATCCCTATATATAATTAGAATCAAGTATTTAAAAATAATTTAAAGATTTTAAAATTCTACAAAACCCAGAACCTGATTATCTCCGGGATTACCTACTCTGAAACAAATTTGTGCATTTACTAAGATCTGTGAGAACAACCCATCTACTGAAAGGCCCATCTCCATAAGAGTACCTTCTATGGCAGGGATCTCCAACCTTGGCAATTTTAAGACTTGTGGACTTCATCTCCCAGAATTTCTGCAAAGCTGGCTGAGGAATTCTGGGAATTGAAATCCACAAGTCTTAAAGTTGCTAAGATTGGAGACCCCTGTACTATGGGACCCCTGAAGCAAGATCTTTTCAAGGACAGCTTGAAATCATCCCTACAAGGTAAATTAAGAAACCAAAGCCATATAGATCACAACTACTTTTATTATAGCAGCTACAGCAACAGACTCTTGCACGTCTGAATGTGCTTCCCCCACCCTTACTTTACCTTTGTGGGAAAAAGAATGGGACTTGTCTGGGATGTTTACCTACTTTATTTTCTTGGACAGGGCTCATGCCTCTCTTATCTGACCATTCTTTTGGAAGCAACTCCTCCTACCATCCTTCAAAGCAGTTCCCTGTGCCCTCTATTTTCCCCTTGTGAAACACAGCTTGCTCTTATAGAAAGCTCACTGATTGATGTAGTGGCTAACATATTGGACTAGTGAGTTTTAGATCTCTTTTAGATATGAAGGCTGGTTGAGGCATGCTCCTGCCTCCTGTAATCCATAACAACCGCCTTGTGAGATGAGTTGGGCTGAGGGAGAGTAGCTGGCCCAAAGTCATCCAAGTTACTCTCCTTCAGTCCAACCCACCTCACAGGGCGGTTGTTATGGATGACAGGAAGCAGGAGCACCATGTATGTGTATTGCTTTGAACTGATCAAGAAGAAAAATATTTTTTTCCTATATATGTCATTCTGAATTGTTGGTAGAAGAGCAACATGGGGATAGTTTAATGAATTCATTAATTAAGAAATTACAATAAAGGACAGAGGAGATAGCTTACTTGTATTGATATTTACAAAAATAATTTTGTGAATGAGCAAGTCCACCTCCTTGGCTGTGGCTACCATGAAAAAAGCTGCAATACAGCAAATAATGCTACCAGTCAAAATGACTCTGCATGATGTTCACAAGCCTTATCAATTAGCTGTTTCCCGTTTCTATCATGAAATCTAATGCTTTGGCCAGATTAATTTTAAGTTTTTTTGTTTGAGTATGTCCTTGGGTGTTGAAGGTTTTTGTTATTTCTTCAAGTCAGTGTTGACTCGGGGAAATTGCCTGGGCTAGCCCTTGCAGTTTTCTTCACTAGAGTTCAAAGTAGTTTGCCATTATCTTCTTTCTAGGGCTGAGAGAGAATGACTGGCCCAAGCTCTGCACCTAAGGCAAGATGTCTCTCCCTTTTTCTAGCCTGATCTCTTAACCATTACATCAAATTGGCGCTCCAATTTTAAAATAAATAACTGTATTTTTAAATTTCCTCTGAATTCAAATGAATTTTTAAAAAATGCCTGCAACATAATATAAAATTTGGTTAACCCTGGGCAACTCCCTCATCTCAAGACTCCAAATGTGACATGATTGAAATTAGAATGAACTATATACCAACCTTACCCTACCTCCAAGAGTTTTCAAAGGATTATTTGAACACTTAATAGTTCAAAGCAGGGGTGAAATCCAAAATTTTTCCCTACCGGTTGTGTGGGCGTGGCAGGGGAAGGATATTGCAAAATCTCCATTCCCACCCCACTCTGGGGCCAGCTGGAGGTGGTATTTTCTGGTTCTCCAAACTACTCAAACTTTCCGCTACCTGTTCTCCAGAACCTGTTAGAACCTGCTGGATTTCACCCCTGGTTCAAAGAAAGATTATTCAAAGTTTTCAGAAAGCCCTGAGAATTTCAAATTCAAATCTGGGCTGGATAGGATTTCAAATGTCAAAGAGGGTTTCAGTTGGAAATTTCGTATAGGAAACGAACCGCTACCCTGTTCGAACCGTTTCCCTGTCTGGAGATTTCCTCCGGGACGGCTGTGCTCTTTTACCTACTTCTTAACTCTTCGGGATCAGTGGAACCTTTGCAGAAAAAGGGCCAGACAAAAACATCCAACCGAAGTAGTTGAACGCCTCCCGATCCCCAAGGGGCGATGGGGCTGCGCTTCACGCTTCGAAGAAGAGAGCCGCATGCCGGAAGAGCCCCACAAACCGGCGGTCTTGCCCAAACCAAGGCTTGGAGAGACCTGCCCTCCGCCTCCCTCTTTCCGACACTCACAAGTCTCCGCGTTGGCCGCTTCTGCTGCGGCTACCGCCTTCGCGCTGTCGCCTTCCTTCAGAGTCAGGTTGAAAAAGTCCCTCAGATCAGCGAGGCCTTTGACCGTGCGGCTCCGGATTTCTTCCATTGCGGTGCTTGCTGAAGCAACGTCCTGGAGAACGGCCAACGGAGGAAGCCACCCAGCCCAGGGCGGGTGCCACTTTCTAGGGACAACTCCCGCCAAGCACCTGCCGGACACAACCTGGTGTGTTAAGTTTCCTTCGTTAGAGAGCGAGAGAGATGGATTTGAGAAGGAAACGTTTATGGATTAGTGAAACACTTTCTGGATTAGTCTGCTTTTCATATTAAACTTTATGACAATTCGTCGAAAACTTGAAAACTTGCATACTTCTCTGGTGTCTCAGTGGATCCCAATAAATATATGCCAATCTTGGATTTTGAATTTTATTTTATTCAATTTTATTTTATATCCCTGCTATCACTCATTGTTCAGACCTGAATCCTAAGGAGAGGGCTTGCTCAAATCTACAACTTCATGTAGATTGAACTTGACTCACAAAAAACAGTCGAAACTCATATCTGAAGGATCAAACACAAGAAAAGTATTACTTAGAATGGAAGAAATGGATTGATTATATACAGAAAAAGTATGGTACT
>JANHFM010005287.1:2596-14822 GCA_032468115.1 Grayia smithii | reverse complement strand
AAATACCACCTCTGACTGGCCCCGCCCACATCTATTCTCTGCCTCCCAAGACCTAGCTGATCAGGAGGAAATAGGGATTTTGCAGTAACCTTCCCCTGCCCTGCCCATCAAGTGACATCCACAGAACCAACCGGTAGTAAAAAAATTTGAAACCCACCACTGCTATGGTTGTTTCTTAACTTGGTGATAATGATTTACATCTGGGACATTCCCCAATTATTGCAGTTTCCTGATCCTGTCCCAATGTATATGGAAGCCAATGTAGAAAGGTTCTGCTCCTTCTCTTTCAAAAAGTTCTCCTTGAGCTTGGATTCCCCAGCCATTATGGAACTTGAACTATTCTCCTCTACACATTTAACCAACATTATATGAGCTAGTTAAATATCTAGTTCTTAGAAAGAACTTTTTCTTAGGGTCCAGGCTAATGAGGAACAAATTCAAATCATGATTCCATGATCTAAATTTCAGTTATCTACATAAGCATCTCTTCTTTCCTCAGAATATTGGAAGCAATGTAGATAAATTGAAAGGCAGGGTATACATTCAATAATAAATCAATATCATTGATAGGACACAAGGACTTCAGTCTAGCTCTGGCTGTGTTCTAATATGAATGGCCTTATTTTGTTCATAATTTCAGCCTAAAAGAAAATGTGTTTCTTCCTTAGAGAATGTGATGGAAAATACTGGCAACATATTTTCTGTTCCCATCCACTTGCCAAAAGAACTCTTATTTTTAAAATAGAGATACAAAAAGCTCTGATTAACCTATTCATTTATGTCATAACCAAACCACGGTTATCCTCCACATATATAATAGACCATGCCTGTGTGTATGCCTTCAGAAGAAAAACTACTCCTTCATTTTCCACTAACTGAACTGTTCAGAATCCACCGAGGCTTCTGTGAGTGGAAGAAATAAGCTCTTGGTCTGGGTGACAGAAATAGGCCGTTTTCTCTTTCTCCTTTCTATTGGAGGGCCTCCCTGCTTCACAGGGCCTCACATCATTGGAGATGTTCAGCACAGTGATACAGAAGAAACAAGAAATCCAGGGGAAGTTGCCTCCCTATATTTCCAATTCCTGCTGAAAGGAGTATATGAGCAAAACACAGAGATATTCTCAGAAGTGGAAGCAACCTGAAGACTTTAGTCCTGCCTTAGTCACTGATTAGAGAACTGAGGGTTGCACTATTTTCAAGGCAGCAGCAAAAGGGAAAAAGACCCACAAGGAAGAAAGCCATTTTAGGCAGTCTAATCTGAAAGTATTCAGGCTCCAAATGTTGTCTTAAAGAAATGGAGCAAGAGGATCTCTGATGAGCATGTTAGGATGCCCTTAGAGGAAAATCCTGTGTATGTCCTTTCTCGATGCTGGCATCAGATGTGCAATTCTAGGGGAAATTATTTCTGCACTTCAATGCATCCCCACAAGCTCTTTGGGCTTGTTTGTCCTCCTAGAAGACCAGTGAAATTTATTGAAGCAAGGAGTATATCCTTGTTGCCAGGGCAACTGGGCCATCACTCCCCTCTTTGGATAGATTAAGCAAAATGCCAGCTTTCTACCCTCTTGCTTTGCTGGCCTCCAGATGGGGGCTTCCCTCCAAGATCCAGTTCATCACTAGGGCTTCTGGTCCCCTGCTTTCTTGATGGGAAAACGCCTTGGCCAAGTAACATCTACTGCAAAGATCTGATGGGCTTTCATGTGCTCTTCACATGCTGTAATTCTGCTCCCTTGTCAAAGCATTGTTTCTCCTTGTCAGCTAAATGGATCTCTCTCTCTTTTTCTCTCTCTTCCTCCTTGTAAGCATATGGAGGAATATGTAGCAATACAGGGTGATGCACATTGATGCAACAATAGGGATGAAATTGATGCAAAGATGGGAAAGAAAATCATCTCCCTAGAAGACATATACCTGCAATATAAAGAGGAAATGGGTATCTGTTTGGGGGGGGAGGGAGGGAGGGAGAGAGAGAGAGAGAGAGAGATTCAGCATTTATTCATGCAAAGATGTACTCACAATGCTATTAAATACATATGCAAAATGGTAGCTGTCCTGTAGCTACCCTGTAAGACAAAAGAGGACAGGATACAACAGATGGAAGGGCAGCAGGTTCTCCTGTAACTGCTGTGTTATGTCAGCACAATCATTGTAGTTGCAGAGTCTATATCTCAAAGCACCTGTTCAGGCTAATGACCCATTATTGTCTCAGAATTGTCCTTGGCAGCAGGATCCCCTTTGGTCTGTCCTTCCTTCTACTGAGAGCTTGTCTCACAAAGAACAGTCCACTTGTCCAGGCAGTGTCAATAAAAATGTGTACAGGACGAACAGGATGGGGATGAGGCCCTTGGCTGAGTTCATCTGTCAAGATTAGCTGTAATGGGGGATAAGAGATGATTGTCAGATCTCAGAGGGGTTCCTGATTTCACCAGTAAGGTGCATTTCTATATGAGTGTACGCAAAACCAGTGGGTCAAGAACACACAGAGATAAATTGCTGACAATTGGGTGAAGGAAATCTCGGTTTGTCTTCATTCTGGAAAGCTGATATGGTCTATTCCCTGTAAATATGCTTATGCTTATTTTTCCCATTTATGCATTATTTGTAAGCTTTTATTAAATTGAAAGACAATTATTATTAAAATGCCGTATGTTTTAGTATTCTTTTCTCTATAAATATCATTTTCTGAAAACACTGTCCCTGGAATATAATACTGTATTTCCTAGCTTTAAGTGTTAAATATTTTTTGTCCAGGATACTCTTTGAGTGTTCTGTCTTTCCTACAAATTAAAAAACAGGCAGCTTTGGTTCATTTGCCTCTATAAATAAATGAACAAGTATAATGTTTTTGATTCATTTGTTTAATTGGGTTCTCTTTAGATAGTTCAGGACTTGTGTGGAAAACAGATGTTTTAGTTAATATTTAGTTGGGCATGTTAAAAATTCAAAAAGGTTCATGAACTTTGAAGCGCCACTGTAAGATCTATTAACATTTTTGAGAGAGACATTAAGACAGTTACCCATTATTTAGGGAAAGAGGAACTTCCAGTATAAAATCATGACACATCTACTAACCTTGGACATTCATGACAGATTGAATTTTTCTATGCACACTTGCATAAGCTTTGTGTAACAACACAGTGACTTTCATATGAAATGCTAAATTCAAAAACTCACATTCTGTGTGTGTGTTGTGCTCAAAAGCTGCAGTCTGCCAAACTCTGCAATGCTGCCCTTAGGTTTTGCAGGTGCATCTCATCTTTTTATCAGGTGATAATGAAGTTATCTAAATAGCACGGGGAGCCTCGACAGCCCAGCAGCATTTAGACCATGGCTGTCTGCCAAAGCACGGTGTAGATGCTACTCCAAAACCAAGTCTGAAATGTAATCTTTTCTAGGTCTCTATGGGGAGAGACAGCTTCTATTTCCATCTGTAAATAAGCCTCTTCTGGATGTATTTCAGTTACTGGAATCACAGCTGTAGTTCCATGCAACTTTTGAGAGAATTCCCTCACTTTCCACCCACTGCAGTTCAGTTTTTTTGACTATGGCATGTGGAACCAGATGTGCTTTCTTAAATCTGAACACGATGTCCTCTCATAACATTTTTTTTTTTTTTGCTTGTCATCTTGGAAGAGAGGTGCAGCATCATTCAATATGTTTAAGCTCAGTCTCAATGGTCTGTGTGGTAGAGGTACAGCATACATGTGGTTGATGGATCTCCAGTCCATTGGCAGGTCCTCAGCCTATCACTTGTTTTCCCAACATGTAAATTCAACTAACCTTGGTAATGTTTTACAGTAACACTCCAATAAAAATGATCTTTTTTTTCCAGTAAAAATTTTAACCACAATTCTGATTGCTTAATTTAGCATCTCTAATTGCTCCTCCTGTTTACACTGATCCATAGCATATCAGTAGAAGCAGTATCCAATCGTAATGGCACAGTTTTTCTGTTTACTTTTTGTATGAGCCATTTTGACCAATCTCGTTTCACATTTTATGCTAGATTTCCAGGTTAGTTCACTTTATTTAATGTTCATTACCAAATTCATCATCTATTGTAGAGGGTAACCTTGGCAACTTTTAAGACTTGTGGACTTCAACTTCCAGAATTCCCCAGCCAGCATTGCCAGGAGTTGAAGTCCAAAAGTCTTAAAGTTGCCAAAGTTAGAGATCCCTGATCTATAGGATGCACCACTGTTCTCCTTTGAAAAGAATGGCTTGGTTACGATCTTTAGGAAATACAGTAGTTTGCTTATTCATGAACAACAGGCTTTCTGAAAAAGGCCCACTGCAAGTTCCCTTTGAATCTGCCCGGAGTTGCTTTGTGTAAATCTCTGGCACAATGACAACAAAGTTCATTTTGTCCGGTTACTTTCTGTTTATATAGTACTGAAAATGTATTTATATTTAATTTTACCTCTAACAACAGTTTCTATTGAGACATTTTCAGATAATCTCTTAAATGTTAAAGCTGCTCTATTGTATTTTTTTTTTAATGTTTATTTCAGAATTCCACAAAATGTCTGGTCTCTAAAGGGTATCATTTAACCCTTTGTATCTTTTCTTTTATGTACACCGAGAGTGTATGCACCAAGACAAATTCCTTGTGTGTCCAATCACACTTGGCCAATAAAGAATTCTATTCTATTCTATTTAGGAGTCTTAACTAAGTTTAGTGTTCATTTTATGATTTAGAGTTTTATGTGAAGTTAGAAAATTGGTTCAGTAAATTTCAGAAATTATAAAATTTCAGATATGGAAAGACTTTGTTTAAAAACCTGAAAGGAAAATTAGCCTTTAATAGAAACATGTTCCTATCCAATTCTTTCTAGTGGACTTTTTTCTTTTTAAAAATTAAGATTAAAGTTTTAGCCTGAAATGCAACAATAAGGTCCTCCATAGTATCACAAAGTTTATCATTTCAAGCAGCAAACCATGATGCAATTTACAAATCAGAAGTTCAGATGGACTCAGGTTGGAAAAGCCTGCTCTACTGAATAAATAGAACAGCTTTTCTTGGGACTTAATCTTGAAAAAATATGGATTATATCATGTGGCATAAGTAATCAAAAGGTTAGTTCCTACTCCATCTGCCAAGGCATATGCTTTAGAAATTTGCATATACAAGTTTTATTTGCTACCAGTGATAGCTCTTCTCCCATGATGGAGCAGAAGGTGGGATACACTGGTGGGACAGGATCTCCGGCAGGGCCTTTTCTGCCAAATGCCATTCAAGGGCAGTCTAATTCGCATTGAGCGGAGTTGCCTATTTAGCATGGTTTCTAGCCTTCGGCTTAAGACAAATTATAAAATCAACCAGCCTGACGTTCACCGTGGTGGCTGGTCCACACGCCTTCAACTCCGGAACTCTGAAGCATAAGTTATTACGGCTGAACGCTCCTTGAACCAATCTTCCAAAAAGCGTATGCGTCGGAGCAGAGGCAGCCAGCGCTGGCAGTAAGAGCGAGGCGCGAATGTATCTTGTCTCCTCCCAAATTTCGTAGCACTGAGAATCGCTCACGGGTCGGCCTTCCTGGCGGGCCTCAAGTAGAGATTCACAACTAGGGCTGGAGCAAGAGGGCGGCCTCGAGGGAGAATCGCGGGCGGGGCGGATTTCTCCACGCCACTGGACACAAAGCGCCGGCGCCGCCTCCGCTTTGTGGGCGCAAAAAGCCCTGGAGTGGTGGCGCTCGCGGGGATCGCCCAGTCCTTCCTCTACCCTTTTCTTAGCGAATGACTCGGATATTTCCCAACCTGCCGGCAGCAGCTACAATCTAAGTGAGGGCCGAGGCTGCCTTAGAGCCTTCCCGCGAACTCCATGGAGAAGGCAGCTATAACGGCGCAAAGCGCCGGGGATAGCGTGTCAGCGGCCGCGGCTACAGCCAGTAACAGCGGCGGAGGCAGTAACAGTAGCAGCCGGAGTAGCAGCCGCCCCACGTCGGCGGGCTCCTCGCCTTCCACTTCTACCAGTCGGGGTCTCTCGGGCCGTCAAGCAGGAGCAGTGGCCGCAGCGATGGCCGCGAGGCCGGACGGAGGAAGCAGCAGCAGCAGCAGCGCCAGTTCAGCTGCAGCCAGTCCAGGAGGAGCCTGCGGCGGCGGTGCCCCGGGGGGACTGGCGGCTGGTAGGAGAACGGAGGCAGTTTTGGAGGGGACCTTGAGCAAATATACCAACCTCATCCAAGGTTGGCAAAGCAGGTACTAAGGAGAGAACGTAGTTTGCACGGTGGTGAAAAGAACTCTCGGTCTTCACTTTTAAGGGAAAGAATACAGACTAACTCCCCACTCTCCGTTCTGCCTCCGTTTTCTCGAGCCCGGTGTGGCGCCGACTATCATTTATTTCTCTTTCTTCCAGTCTTGCAAATACTTCTTTTCAGATTGGTACTCATACTAAAGGTTATGGAATAACCTTATATAAGATTATAAGCATATAATCTCTCTCACTTTTCCTTTTCTGCTTCCCCGTCTTCACAGGACTCTTTCAAAATATCTTTTCTCTCTCTGAAGTTCCTTCTTCAGCTGATGCTGTGGAAATTCACAGCAGCTCGGATTTCTGATTGCTTTTAAAATGTCAAAGTTGGTACTTCCCAAAAAAGTTTCACTAAAAACTCTTTCTCCTGCCTATTGTATATTCTTTTCACTGCTTCATAGCTTGTTTCTGAAGTCTGCTGTTTGATGTCTTCTGGTTGTTAAATTGGCTGTATCCATCTAACTGCTGGATACCTGTTTTCTGACATTGCCTGGTACAGGCTTAACTTTAATTTTTAATGAGGTATTAAGGCTTTTGGAAATCCAAAAAGCTAGTGGCTGCCATTTGTGAATTTTCCTGCAATGGACACAGTATGCCAAAAATGAGTAAATTGGTCAGGTAGCTGACTGCTTAGGAGACACTAGCTGACTGTTTAGGAGTATATACTGAAGTTTTAAAGGCTATAGCATAGATTTTCCTATTAGCTTTTTACAGAAATGAAACAAAAATGAGGAATCTGCAGTTGGACAAGAGCATCATGAAGTTAAATCAAAATAGTGAGATACTGTAGTAATGTGTTTGGAAGGAAAGTTAGAGGAAAAGAAGTTTGATGTACCACCGTTACCACTTAAATGATTATTCAGTCATTGAATAATCAATGATTCAATCTTTTGGTGCTTTTGGCATTTTGGTTAATTAAAAACTACTCATCTGTGGGGAGATACATCTACCTAGTTTAGTTAACTGGGGAGAAGATAGTATGGATATTCCACTTGGCTAATACATAGAAACTAGGCAAAGTGAATTCTGACGTTTAAAAAAATGATCCTGGAATATAAAACTGACAAGTTGATAGTTTACAAAAATGTGAGAGTGCTCATAAAAAATAGTACTGTTTCTTTCCCATTTTAGCCATATCTGCTTGAATAATGCACTGACAGAAAACATATTCTAGTGCTTTCAAGAAATATTGTTTCATTTAGACTTTAAATCAGTACTGAAAATTACAGAAGTGGTAACCGTTTACTATTCTAATTTAATTTTCTACATTTTATAATTTTTGAATAATAATTGTCTTAAAATGATGAAATATTGCCATTTTGGGAGATCATAAGAGTTTGGAAGATTTGGTGACAAGTTGGATTGAAAATATTATATGTATTTTTTTTCTGAAAATAATACCTTTATGATTGTTGATGTTACAAATTCCACCAATTTTTTGGAAGGTGAAATAGAAGGAACTGAAGTAAAAATCATGTGCTTTGTACATTGAGAAATGAAACGATATCTAAAATCTTGCCTTTTTAAAATATTTACTAAATAAAGTAAAATAAAGAAGTATTCTCTTATATATATAAATACAGAGTTGAATAATATTGATTTTTTTTCAAGTGGAATAGCATTGACAATATTCTGATTGTGGAGGAATTATGCCTTGGTGCAATAAATTGTCTATTACAGCTTCATATTACAAATTGCTGGTACATGATTTTTTTAACTTGTTATAGCTGAAGTTTTGTTCTTCTGATAATACAGTCGAGAAAAGATACATATTTTATTAACTGATCAACTAATAAATTGATGGAGACATATAGTACATCAGTATATCCTTTAATGAACTTGGTCCATAAATAAATTGGGTGGAGATAAATTTTAGGAAGAGGATCCAAGACCAGACCCAATTGTCTTCCTGGCCTAATAAAATTTGTTAACAGTTCTGTTGCATGATGTCACAGCTAGTGGGAAGATCAAGGCTCTTTTTTCATAAAACTTAATTAGGTACAAGGAACAGTCAGATTCTCTTCTTTACACCATTGGTATTATTTTCTTAATAAGGATTTTGAGATTTTGTAATTGGTTTCATCTTAATGCTATTAAACAAAAGTGTTTCACAGAATCTGCACTCTGATTTTAAATGGATTTGCCCTAAAATATCTAGGAAGAATTATTCCAAAGCAAGTCCTATGTTTTCCATTTCCCTACTTCCTAATTGTTCTGCAGGAAGGAAACAAATGGGTTCCTTTTCTGTAGCAGACTGTTCATTAAGCAATCTGCAGACACTGTTAAAAGTTCAGGAAACTGTCAGATACAGAATGATGAGTTAGGTTATTCCTTATGTAAAGGTCTGTAGTGATATGTATATCTAAGTAGTGGATTGTTTTTCTTTCTGTTTACAAATAAAATAATGTACATACCTGTTAGGAAGCAGCACATAGGAAAGAAACAGCAGGTATTTTAAAAACTTGTTTAAGTAGGAGGAAAGAAACTACAGGTAGTCCTCCACCTACAAGTTTGTTTACTGACTGTTTGAAATTACAACGGCACTGAAAAATGTGATTTACGACCATTTTTCATACTACAAAATCCTCATTGTCACAAAATCAGAATTCGCACACTTGGCGACTGGCTCATATTTATGACAGTTGCAGTGACCCAGTTGCAGTGACAGATGCATATGATCTCCTTTTGTGACCTTCTGACAAGCAAAGTCAATGGGGAAGCAAGATTCACTTAACAACCATGTTACTAACAACTGCAGTGATTCCCTTAACTGTGGTAAAAAAGGTCATAAAATAGGGTAAAACTCACTTAACAAATGTTTCAATTAGCAAGGGAAATTTACAGGTTGTGGTTGTAAGTCAAGTACTATTTATAGAGGGAATCCTGGACTTACAAGCAAAATTGGAACCAGAATTTCCATTGTTAAATAAAGCAGCTAAGTGAGTCATGGTTGATTTTATGATCTTTTTTTTTGCCAAGGTTGTTAAATAAATCACTGCAGTTATTAAGTAAATCACTGCAGTTGTTAAGTGAATCCAGCTTCTCCTATTGATTGTACTTGCCAGAAGCTAACTGGGAAAGTCACAAATGGTGATCACATGACCCCAGGACCCTGCAACTATCATAAATACATGCCAGTTGCTCAAGTGCCTACATTTTAATGTGGCTTTGGGGATGCTACCAAGTCTAAAGCGAAGGATCATTTGTAGGTCACTTTTTTCAGTGCCGGTGTAACTTTGAGTAGTTGCTAAATAAATGATTGTAAGTATAGAGCAGTGTGGGGAAGAGAGGCAGTGATGATACTCCTGATTTTACATATGACTTGTCCACAGCCTTCTTATTTGATTCTGATAGCACTACTACATGCCGTAACTCTAGGATTACCTGTATATGGAACCATTTCAGAAGCTTTGTGCAAATCAACTACAGGTAGTCATTGACTTACAACCACTCATTTGGTGATTGCTTTGAATGAAGGGGACTAGCAATTACTGCAAAATAGCGGTGTCACAGTGTCTTTGAGGTCACCTGATTGTGATGCTTGTCCTTGGGCACCCAGCTTGAGATTATAATGTGACAGGAAGCCATGTCAATATGATCACTACAACCTTCTCTCTCAAGTCCAATAAGGAAGCTTGCAAGTCATTTCCATAAATCATTCCAACTCCCTTCTGAAAAACCCTATTACAAAATATGAGATCCCAGGGATCTTTATATTTTGTAGCACTCTGCTGCCATCTATATTTCCCAGCACCCAACCTCTGCCTTTACTAGCCTACCTGCCTTTTCTAGTGCCTGCCACTGGCAGCCCTCATCCCCGTATGCTCTTTATATGGGATTCCCACTTATTCCTGTTTAATGATCCACACAATCCTGGGGTTATGACAGCAACAGAGTCTGCTTGCATTGTCCTGGTAACTGCCTACTTGCTGCCCAATTGCTATCATAATTTGAGGACTATCTTTATGCCATGTTCTCTAAATTTCTCCTCTTAAGTTGTTTATGAAGTACATTAATAGTTGAGATTAGTCATTCTCATAAAAGTGGCATACTTGGTTCTAGATAAACATTGTCGTATGTTCAAATAGAGGGTGGGACAGTGACTTAGCAGTTAAGATACTGGACTTGTTGGTTGGTAAGTTGGCAAGCTAGGTTTGAGACCTGAGTGCCACACAATGGGGTGAGGTCCCATTCTTACCCCAGTTCCTGCCAACCTAGCAGTTCAAAAGCAGTCAAAAGCAGGTAGATAAATAGACACCACTTTGGTGGGAAGATAACAGTGCTCCATGATAACATACTGGCCATATGACTGTGGAAATGTCTTTAGACAGCACTGGCTCAATGGCTTTTGAAATGGAGAAAAGCACTATCCCCTACAGTGATGACAGCTAATCTTTTTGCTGTCGTGTCCCAAAAGCCGTGGGGGGAACATGGGGGGTGGTGTCATACACTTGTGTGCCCACACCCATAATTCAATGTCCCCCATCCCCCTGTGCATTCGTGCGTGACCCCCCCTGATCCTCCCACTTTTGGCATGCGTTGGCACGGTGGCCCCAGTAGGCCCATTTTTTGTCCTCCCCAGGTTCCAGAGGCTTTCTTGAAGCCTGGGGAGGGTGAAAACAGCGTTCCCCATCCTCCCGGTGGCTCTCTGGAAGACAGAATCATCCCATTTCCCAACTTCCGGTGGGCCCAGAAGGCCCAAAAATCAGCTGACCAGTGCATGCATGCGCACTCAAACTGAGCTAGAGAAATGCTCGTGTGCCCACAGATAACGGCTCTGTGTGCCACTTGTGGCATGTATGCCATAGATTTGCCTTCACAGCCCTATAGTCAGCAAACATTAGTGGAGTAAAATGCACAGCGACCGTTTCATGTTCAAATATCTATATGTTTTGACTGTTTAATCGTTTACCTAACAAAAATTTGTGCTTTCTTGGTACTACAGGTAGTTTTTGACTTACAACAGTTCATTTAGTGGCTGTTCAAAGTTACAACAACACTGAAAAAAGTGACTTATGGCCATTTTTCACACTTATGATCATGGTACATCTTCATAGTCATGTGAGTTTACATTCAAATGCTTGATAACTGACTCATATTTATGACCGCTGCAGTGTCCTGGGATCATGTGATCACCTTTTACGACCTTCTGGCAAGCAAAGTCAATGGGGAAACCAAATTCACTTATTTAACAACATGTTACTAATTTAACAAATGCAATGATTCACTTAACAAATGAAGCAAGACAAGTTGTACAATGGGGCAAAATTCACTTAACACCAGGGGTGGGTTCTACTTACCTCTACTACCGGTTCTAAAGGTGCACGCGCTTTGCACGTGGTTGGAGCGTGCAGAGCGTGCATTTGGTGTGCGCTTCGTACGCATGTGTGCCGAACGGGTGCTCCCGCGCATGCGCAGAAGCTTTTTTTGACGAAAAAACCTCCAAAAAAGCTTCTTGTGCATGTGCGCAAGCGCGCTCTGCGCGCGGACCGGTAAGTACGGGTGCACTGGGGGGGGGGAAGGTCCGGGACGCGTAGAACTGGTTCGGTGACGTCACAGCATCACCGCTATCTATTCGCACGAGCCGGACCGAACCAGGAGCAACCTACCACTGTTTAACACATTTCTCAATTAACATAAATTTTGGGTATAATTGTGATCATAAGTTGATGACTACCTGTCATGGTATGATTTTAGTACTAAGCTAAAGAGTTTTGGAAGAAAGTTATGCAAAAATGTTTTACTACTGCTGATTGTGGAGGCTTTTCACAAGCAACTCTTGGCCTCTGTAGCAACAGAATGTAGGACCCTTCTGTATTTATATCATTCTGTTTTCCCTGAATATTTTCTTCTTGTATTAATAAGAAGTTAAGAACAGTTCTCCAGGTCTCTCCTGGAGAATCCACAGATGGGTTAGTTCTTAGCTCAAGCCCAATACTGAGTGACAATTTCCTCTTGTTTCTTCCCTGATGCCAC
>JANHFM010005286.1:65318-80121 GCA_032468115.1 Grayia smithii | reverse complement strand
CCATTTGTTTATCATATTATGTAACTGTCTAAAAAATTTTAATTGATTGTTGTTTGGGGCATAGATTCCTACTAAGAGGGTTTTTTTTTCGTTTATATTGACCTCAATCATAAGAATCCGTCCTTCCTCATCTCTATCAATTAGTCTTGCACCAAGTCTCTCTTTTATATATATTGCTACCCCGCATTTCTTCTGAGTAGAGGATGATAAAAATAGTTTTCCAAGTTTTGGATAGTTCAGCAGATTTTCATGTAATTTGAGAATATGTGTTTCTTGTAGAATCACAATGTCTTTATTTAATTTTGACAGTTTATGTAAAAACTTTTTACGTTTTATTGGCGCATTGAGGCCATTTACATTGAGTGATATCAAAGCTATCTCCTGTTTCCAGTCATTGCTTGAAGATGGCTGGCCTTCAACTCCCAGAAATCCTACAGGGCTGGCTGGGGAATTCTGGGACTTGTAGTCCGTCCGTCTTCAAGCGGCCGAGGTTGAAGTGCACCACCTTAATAGCGCGAGCTCAGATTCCGCGCTGCCAGCCAACCTCCTGCCTGAAGAGGGCGCCAAACGCCGCGCCAGATTACTGGGGCTACTGCGCGGTGGAACCTCCGGGACTGAGCGGGCAGTCGAGAGAGAGGCAGGCGGCGCTAGAGCAACTTCGAGCGAAGAGTGGGCGGAGAGAAGGGAAGGGAGACAAATCCATACAGACAGCTGCTTGGATACCAAACTTCCGGGTACACCTACCAAGAACAGTTTAGAGGAACTCCACTTGCTGACGTGTTGAATAGCGCTCTAAATTGAGGAGGGCAGCAAAGGAAGGTTTAATGAAGTTTTTCTGCACGTTTCAAAGCAAATGATCCTTCCGGCACCACCACCATGCTCTGACCTCAGATGGACCTGATGGGTCCCCAATAACTAAGCAGGGTCAGGTTAGGATATTTCCTTGGAAGGGGCGCTACGAGGAAATCCCAGGGCGGGTCCCGGAATAACGCAGAGCCTGATTTAAGGCCCGGGGAATGCAAAGCCTTCTTTCCCGCCGTGAGGTGCCTGGCGGGAGGTCTTGGGCAGAGCAACCACGAATTGCTGCCTCGTTCACACTCTCGGCAAATCCCGAGGCTTCCCCGTGGAGCCTCCTGGCAGGGCGCTCGAGAGAGAAAAAAAGAAATCAGCGAGGAGCCCGGAAGTGACTGGCCAGGGTCCTTCTTTAGGGGCGTGGCCGTTCGGCTCTGCGGCCCTGCGCGGGGCGGCGCTCTAGGCTTCCATCTTTGTGCGGGCGAGGGGCGGTTGCTAGGCTGCGCGCAGGGCCTAGTAGGCCGCAGGAGCGGCGGGGCGG
Organism: Grayia smithii; assembly: GCA_032468115.1. Taxonomy (NCBI): domain Eukaryota; kingdom Metazoa; phylum Chordata; class Lepidosauria; order Squamata; family Grayiidae; genus Grayia; species Grayia smithii. Next base: position 78,788 of record JANHFM010005286.1, on the reverse strand, counting down.
CGGGGCCGTCCGGCAGCCGCGTCGAGTCGAGTTGTGGGGCGTCATGGCGGCTTCGCCTCCGTCGGAGTCGCGTAGCGCGGAGGGCCCGGGCAGCTGCGTCCTGTGCTGCGGCGAACTGGAGGTGGTGGCCTTGGGCCGCTGCGAGCACCCCATCTGCTACCGGTGCTCGGTGCGGATGCGGGCGCTCTGCGGGGTCCGCTACTGCGCCGTCTGCCGAGAGGAGCTGGCCCAGGTGAGCGGCGCCCGCCGGAGAGGGACGGCGGAGGGCCCGAGCACGACTCCCATGGCCTCGGCAGGGGAGCGCGGAGCCGGTGCCGAGGGCGAGGAGGCCTCCTCTGGGACGGAAGGGCTTCCCACGCCTGCTGGGGGCGCTTTGGGCGGGCTCCGCCTGAGCCGCGGCGGTTGCGAGCGGGGACGTGGGGCAGAAGCGGCTTCCCCGGGAGGCTGGCCCCGATCGCCGCCCTTCGGGTTGGCCTCGAGGCGGAGGCTGCTGCCGTGGCAGGGCGCTCGGGGGGGGGGGCGGCGGCAGCGGACCGGGGAACTCGGCCAGGATAGCTGCGCTGCCGCCTTTTCCAAAGCGAGCCCGGCGCCTCTTTTTCCGGGAGCCCAGTTTGCGCCCGGCCTGTTGGCTGCTCTGGCGCTGCGCTCCTGGGTGTCCTCTGGGCAGGCCCCGCTGCTGCGGTGGAGGAGTTGCTGCTTCCCCTTGGCCAGAAGACTTCAGCGGCCCTTCGGGCGTGGACAGGCTCAAGAGCTGCGGCGTGGGAGTTGTACAAACATGCCTTCATTCATGCTTTGAAATTACCAGATTATGAGAAAGCTGTGGATATAATTTACTTTGATTCCGTCCTAGTGACGTTCTGGTTAACCCGGCAAACATGGCTTTCTGAGAGCCTGTTAGGTGGCTGGAAAGGTCTGGTCAGCCGCTTCAGATCCACGTGGACAGAGGATTCAGGCCCAGGACTGCTGCTTTTCAATCTTTGCATTAACTGCTGCCCAATTTTCATCCGTTGAGGAGTGAGGAGAAGCTTGTCGAACTAGTAGATGCTACAAAGCTAAATGGGATAGCCATAGAAGGCAGAAACACAGCTCAAAGGATCTTGATAAGTTAGAGATGTGGGTTGAAAACAGCAGTGAAAATTAATAGACAAATACGAATGCTTCATTTACAAAGACAAGATAGCATAGGATAAATGTTATTATGGTTGTAGCTAGTATAATGACATTTGCTTCTCCAAATATCTTTTCTAAACCAGCCTTTTTGCTTAGATGTGATAAACTACCATCCTTGCTAAGCAACCTGGGAATCGCCATCTAGCGCATTTAAAGGGTGCTGGAGTGGAGGGAAGAGGCTGTGTTAATGCCCTGGCTGTTATTCCAGTCCACCTTTCACTGATCTCCTGATCCTTGTCACTCTCCTACTCACAAAATTAAACCTTCCCTTATAAGAATTGGACCTCGCAAGATTTCTGTTGGTACTCATCTGAATTTTGTCATCCAAGTCCTACAAATGTAGGGTTGTCAAATTATGCAGGGAATTTTTTTAATAGTCTTCTGTACTCAATTCTATAATTGCTCAATGCTTTGAATATCAACAAGGGATTTGGCACACATCTCAGGTGTGCTTTTCTGCTGGGCTTGGGACCCTCTGTCTCACCCCCAGTATCGGAAGATCATCACCCCAAAACAGTTGATTCTGTTAATTAGGGCTGCTGGAATTCAACAGTATAACACTGTTTTGTGTTATACTGAGGGTCACTTTCCTGACTTGATCCCTCTCTAAGCAACTGGGTCTTCTTTTCTGTACTGAAAAGCCCCTATACAGCTTCTCCTTGTTTAGTGGCTACCTTCTTTACCAACCATTCACAAATACAACGGTATTTTTTTATAAAAATCATTTTCTGAGTCATGGGTGCACTTACGCCCAAATTTCTGCACACCTGACAGACAGACAGACAGACACACACACACGCACACACACACACAGAGGAATGAGATCCTGTATTCATTGATCCTGCTCATTAGAGAACCAGTCTTTTCCTTGATATTCCTGAGATATTTGGGAAGCTGCTTGGTACTGTAGTTATTTTAGCAAAGAAGTGTGAACATAAGTGGAATAAATGCTGTCAGTGGGCTTCTAGCTAGAGATGTCCTATTGTGGAGCTGTAGCTATTTATGCAGGTTCTTTAGGGGGGAAAGTAATGGTTGTGGTAATTTTTTTTTCTCCTTGGCTTCCATCCAGTCAGAAGTGAGTCAATTTTTCTCTAGGAGTAGCAGCTGTTTATTTCTTATTTGAGAGTCAAAGTCCAGTGAATTCTCCTCTTCTGCCTCAGGAGGCCTTTGCCTCTTGACATTTGGGGCTTTTCAGGTCCCAATCTATAAAACAAGGTATATTTGCATATTTTTACCTGAGTGAGGAAACAGATCTAAAAAGGCTTTTAGCAGGCAGGGAAGAGCAGGAAGGACACTTCCCCAGAAGGTCTGAGGGGACCTTAGAGGCCGACATTGGGTGTCTCATCCACAGAGCTTGGGGCATATCTTATTTACACATTTAACAAATAATACTATAATATATAATCATATTTTATACTTAATGTATTATTTATATTACTATATAAATTGTAGAATGATTTCCAGTGAAAGGTGGTGTGAAGTCGGGTATTTTCTCTTATCAGCTTTTTCATTGTAAATGCCATTTTTAAAAAATCAAAATAGAATTGGTAACAGGAAAAAAAGAATGGGATAGATCCTCAAAGAGAAAATTCCATCCTGAGAAGAAAAGTGCTGGGACACTTCCTGTGCATTTCCATTTGTATTTCCTGTGCTTAATTGAAAGGCGGCTGTACCGTTATTTTCCTTAATAGTGATCTGGCTTTTCCCCTTTGTGTTGGCTCAGACCTATCCTTGCCCACTGTAATTGTTTGTTCCTCCTCCCCTGCTACTAAGGAGTGCTGGGGATTAGGCTTGAGACCTCTTACATAGCAGTCTAAGTTCTGCTGCTGAACCATTGCATCTTTAAGGAAGAGAAAAGAGGAGGGAGCATCATATGCAGCCTCTGGACCACTCATGTTGGTGGGCTGAAGGACAAGTTCCTTTCAGTCTTTCTGTGTCTCTGGTGGTGAGGGTGTGTTTTGTGTGGGCTCCATCATTTCTGACTGAGACATACTGTATGCAGTCATTATGAACGGTGGGTGCCCTTGTCTTGTGGTCCCTGTTTTTCTAGAAAAATTTCTCTCCTCTGGGTAGCTTCTTTTGCTCCCGTTGTCTTCTATGACTTGTTCTGTCGGGGGTTTTCCCCTTGTGTCAGATTAAATGATGCATCCCATTTATTCCTGCAAGAGTGTGTCACTAGCCAGAGGCATTTCCTTTTACATCATGTTTAAATTGTGGGAAATGGAACCTTAGCCAAGTTCCTCACCTCTAAAGGAGATGGTGTGGGCAACAAGTGGATCTCTAACTTTCTCTTAGGCTCCCATGAAATTGATGAAGTGCAATCTCAGTTGTCTCTTCAGAATAGTGAAATCTTGAACATATGATTGTTGTTGCTGCTAACCTGAGGTGTAGGAGTTTTGCATTGAGTTAGTATGATGTCTTCCTTGGACGACTCCTCTGACTCTTCCTCTGAGACCGACTAGAGGGAGGATGAGCTCATTCTTGGCACATCAAGAACTGGGTTAATTAATGACTCTTTAACTACCAGTCGAAAGGGATTTATGGGAGCTTTGGAGGAGGAGCTGCCTTCCATTGTGGATCTGAGAGCACGCAGGGCAGAGAAAAGACAAGAGCAACAGAGATTTGCCAGATTACTCCAGTGCAGCCCCACCTGTCTTGATGGGCTGCACTGGAAAGGTATTTATCACGGTGGGCAAAGAGAGGCGTTGCTGGGAAAAATGTCTTGGGTTTATGGCTCTGTGTGTTTATTCCTCATGCTTCTTGCTTGACTTTGTGTCTTGGAGACTGAACTTCTCTTGCCAACTGAGCTCTCGTGGATGTACTTTTGGTTTTGCCATGGATTTAAGTTTGTTTGTCGACTTCTTGGAGCAACTTTCTATTGTTGTGTGGACTATTGGCTATTGCGTTGTGGACTACTCTTGGCCTGTTTGTGGCTGGATTTATTCAGGACAGTTCTGAGGCCGGGGTGAAGGGGACTGCTGGGGAACATTAATGAACTTTCTAAGCCACACTTAGTGTGTGTGTGTGTGTGTGTGTAAGTGGGGCAGCACAGTTTGGGGAGAATGAGATTGTAAGGGAGTGGGCTGGATACAACCCATACAACCTCACATCTGTTAGGGCCAGGCAGGATATCCATTCCTTCCACAAAATCTGTTGCACAGAAGCAGCTGAGAAAGATGCCTTCTCCGTTGCCGCCATGTGGCCTTTCTCCAAGAAGTGGAATTGTCTTCTGCCTTTCCATGTGATGGAAACATGGACTGTTCCTTTGCTCAAAAGGCAGGGATGAGTCACTCCAGCCCTTCATCAAGAACACTTGGGATTGGAGGGAGGGAAATAGAAAGTGATTACACCTTTTCTATTTCCGGTAGAGAAGAGCTCAAAAAGAGCAGAAAATTCCATTCTCACACTCCCAGCCTTGAAGACAGAGGGATAGCATCAAGAACACCAGAAGCAGTAGTACCGTTTTAGCAGGCCTTGGTAAGACCACACTTGGAATACTGTATCCAGTTTTGGTCACCACAATATAAAAAAGAAGTTGAGATTCCAGAAAGCGTGCAAAGGAGTGCAACCAAGATGATTAAGGGGATGGAGGCTAAAACATATAAAGAACAGTTGCAGGAATTGGGTGTGGCTGGTCTAATGAAAAGAAGGACAAGGGGTGACATGATAGCAGTCTTCCAATATCTCAGGGGCTGCCCCAAAGAAGAGGCAGCCCCTTTTCTCCAAAACACCTGAAGGCAGGACAAGAAGCAACGGATGGAAACTAATCAAGGAGAGAAGCAGCTAAGGAGAAATTTCCTAACAATTAATTAAGTGTGAGATTAATTAACAGTTAATTGTGAGAACAATTAATCAGTGGAAGGGGTTGCTGGAGGTTTTTAAGAAGAGACTGGACAGCCATTTCTCTGAAATACTACATGGTCTCCTACTTGAGCAAGGGACTGGACTAGAAAGACCTCAAGGTCCCTTCCAACTCTGTTATTCTGTGTTCTTGGTGGCAGTTTTCCCAGACCTTGCTGGAAAGTGTGTATTTGCTCTGTGCTTTTCCAACGATGACTGCTCAAGTTTAACTTCCTTATCGCAGCCATGAGACAAACCTCTAATTTACTGAAAGCAAAATTTGAACTTCTCAAGGTGCCTGTGTATTAAATAGCTAAGCCCAGTGAGACCACCGGTTCCATTCTTCTGGGCCTCCTGAAAGAATTGCGTGCTGTAGGCCTGTTCAGTTTTGTTTTTCCTCCTTCAATTGTGCAGAATAGATTAGGATGGCATTTATTAGGGATTTGAGTTCCCTATATTCTTCCTCTGAATGGTGATATGAATATTAATTCTGCTAACGGAGGTGCCCCGTGGAACCTCCTTGTGTTTGCAAGCTGTTTGGGGCCTGGGCATTCTGTGTTTCTTACCTCTTCCTGCTTCTCTCCCCACAGGTAGTTTTTGGGAAGAAGCTGCCACCCTTTTCAACAATCATACTCAGCCAGTTACAACATGAGAAGAAATATGACATCTATTTTACTGATGGAAAGATTTATGCTCTCTATGGGTAAATGTTCTGTAGCTTATTCTCTTGGGGTAATACTGGCACACTGGCCAGTCAGCAAAGGAACAACTATGATTTTCATATCAGCTACATTTGAAAATTATCTAGAGAATGGATAGAATGAATGAATTTTCCAGGAGATGCTCTGGGCAGCTCTTAGGCTGGAAATGATCAAGAAATACGTCTCTCTGAGCTCCAATTAGTATGAATTAAGAAAAATATAACATACTTACGCAAGAATTCCAACAAATACTTTTGCTTTCAAATGTGAAATATTTCAGGTATACATTGAGGCTTTCGCCTGTCCCTCTGGCTACTGGCCTCTTTGTCCATCTGTTTAGGAGTCAGAGAGGCAGCTAAGCAAACTGAGGGGAAACAGCTCTTGGACTGTGCAGAAAGAATTATGCAAAATAAACTTACTTAGCTTTTTCAGGCAAAAGCTTACATTTATGTATTTGTTTAATAAACATCCACAGACCCTAGGAAAGGAAGGAAAAATGAAAGTGTGCTTGCAGAGGGAAAGATGCCCCAATGTGAGAACTGGGATCAGTGGCCAAAGCATCCTGCAGTATGTGGCTGTGGTCCCTCATGTGTGTCTTTTCCCCTCCTAGGAAACTCCTGCAACACGAATGCCCCCTGTGCCCGGACTCCCGGGCCTTTCCTGCCATTGTGGAGTTGGAGCAGCACATGAGGAAGCAGCACGAGCTCTTTTGCTGCAAGCTCTGCGTGAAGCACCTGAAGGCAAGCAGGGGGGAGAGGGGCTGAGGGGGGATCCACTTCTACGGAAAAGGTGAAGGACATTCCCTCTTCCCTTCCAGATCTTTACATATGAGCGCAAATGGTATTCCCGCAAGGATCTTGCTCGGCACAGAATCCATGGGGATCCTGATGACACGTCTCACCGGGGGCACCCCTTGTGTAAATTTTGTGACGAGCGATATTTGGATAATGATGAGTTACTAAAGCACCTGAGGAGAGACCACTATTTCTGCCATTTCTGTGATTCCGATGGAGCTCAAGAATATTACAGGTCTGTGACTCCAGCTGACCCCCCAAGATTGATGCTAGAGAGTAAGAAAGAGGATTTTGGCAAAAATATCCAGATGGCTCAGGCAGATGCCTCCCTAATTCAGTGAACTCTAGAAAGGAGGAGGCGCAACATAATCAGTCTTGTAATATTTGTAATATTTATTGAGCCAGTCTCAATAAAAAATAGATTTAGCCTTCTGGTGGAGTTGATTTTCTGGTGTGGTCTACTAAGTGGGGCTGACAGCAATCTTGGTGCTGTAATAGTTCCTCCCCCTCCCTTCCCCCTCCCTTGATTTAGAGAGGTGCCTGCCTGAGTCACTTCCATGTGTTGTCTTGTCCTGGACTTTGAAAATGTTTCAGTAACTTCTAAGTAACGGGTCCTGTATATTCCATCAAGACCATCTTCCTCACTGCTTATAGTCACAGCCCCCTACCTTTAGGCCCTTGATGTAGGTGGCTTGTTCCTTTGGTAGATGGGGTAATAGTAGGTCTGGGATGCTATTTTTATTTTATTTATTTATTAAATTTATACACTGCCTGTTGAGAGCAACTTTGGGCAGCTTACAATTCAGATAAGAACATAACATTCAATTAGAAATATGGAAACAGTTAAAATTACAAGGATTAAATAGAGAAAATGAGTAAAAACAACCCCAAGGGCTCAGATAGAACAGGAGTGGGACTTCCAGCCTGAAGCATCTCCACTGGGGCCCAGGCCAGCCGGCAGAGCCAGGTTTTCAGGTGGTAGACCTCATTCACGTCAGCAAAATGTTTCCATGTTGGAAAAGAGTCCTCTCCTAGACTTTCCAGAAATCCCCAAATTCCTTGGCTGATAGGATCTGCAGCAGGCCTCTTCTACTGGAAGGCATGGGATGAGCCAGTCCTAGTCTACCACCAGTACAGCCTTCACCAGCCTGGGAAGACTTCAGATGTGTGAACTTGTAATTATTCTTGGCTACAGTGCTGGAGGGTACCCTTGTTGGGGCAGGGTTATCATAGTAGTTGCTCACATGACATCTTTGGCTGTGGCACAGTTTGCAGGATCCCTCTGAGCTGCTATTGGGTGAGAGAGAGAAACAACAGTAGCTCACAAGAGGAAGTGCTGTACCCTGCCTTGCCATGGTCTTCATGCTGATAGTCAAGTTAGGCTCATTATTTCCCTTCATGTATTTGCTTACTCATTATGGTGTTAATCTGACTAATTTTCAATATTCTCTGGAGATATTGCAGTTCTTTAAAATTTGAAAACTAATAAATAGAAGTTTACAGGAAACAGAATCTATAAAGTGCCATTATATTGCTATTTTATTGTAGTGCAAATACTTAAAATTAATTTAAGAAAGGATTTGGCTATTCTTCTAGATCACAGGTTGAATGAGAGAGAATGGTGTGATGTAGCTGCCTTGACAGTCTGTAATAGGAAGCAGTTGTTCTATTGGACTCCGCTCTCCCTCAGTTCTCCTGGGGAATACTGTGCTTGGTCTTGCTGTCAAAGTTGACAAACGAGCAAGTGCAGAGAAGAGCTTCTCAAAAGGTGACTGGAAAACTGGACCTATGAGGAACACTTTAAGAAGCTTTATATACAATATGTGTATATATATGTGTAGTCTGTGGATTTAGCACATCCTGCATAGGAGGGAGGTTGGGTTTGGACTACCTGTCTTCTGTCCCTTCTAACTTTATGGTAAAAAATACCTGTGAAAAGGCAAGCATTTTAAGATTTGTACTGAAAATACATTCCTGAGGCTGCCGGATGGTTCCAGAAACTGGCACAGTGAAATAACTTTGGAGTGACTTCCCTTTCTATCGCTGCCTCTATCTGAGAGGAGCCCACAAGCACCCCATGTACTGTATCTCTCTCTTACAGCGATTATGAGTATCTCCGTGAACACTTCCGGGAGAAGCACTTCCTCTGCGAAGAAGGTCGGTGCAGCACCGAGCAGTTCACCCATGCCTTTCGGACCGAAATCGACTACAAAGCCCACAAGACGGCTTGTCACAGCAAAAACCGGGCTGAAGCCAGGCAGAATCGGCAGATTGACCTCCAGTTCAATTATGCCCCGAGACACCAGCGGAGAAATGAGGGTAGGCTGGGGTGGATGGAGGGCAGGGAGTCTCTGGCGGTGATGCCAATGTCTCCTGCATTCTCCTCCGATTAGAATAAATACGTTAACTAACTTGACTTGCATATAGGGCAAGCCTGGAACTAGCTTTCTTTTTTGAGGTTGTTTTAGTGTTGTGTTTATGTTCCAGGTGTTGTGAGTGGTGAAGACTATGACGAAGTTGATCGGTATAACAGGCAGGTGAGAGGAAGCAGGTCAGGAGCCCGAGGTGGGCAGCAGAACAGGAGAGGCAGCTGGCGATACAAGAGGTAAGAGCAGCGGTGGTTGTTTGGGGGTTTCCATTCAGGTGGGCAAACTGGGAAGGAGCTGCTGGGCTTCAGGAGGCAGTCAGAGCCAGACCAGGAGCTGTGCAGAGAGGCCAGCATAGAAGAAGCTGGCAGTAAACACTTCTCACTTCTCATGGCATAATCCGTTTTATCCTTGTTTGTTTTTTGTTTTTGCCTTGTGCTCCATAAGTGAACCTACAGCAATGCTTGCTTTAAATGATAATTTCCCTTTCCAGTTTCTGGCTGTGCTTAATCATGACTGGTATTCAGGGCAAAACCTGCCCTGAGCCCGATGTTCTGTGTGCCGCTTCTGGGCTCTGCAGCCTTTGCCCAGGAAAAGCCACCCGTGGCTTCTGCCCGCTGAAAGGGAGGCGCCTGCACAGTTGCCCGTATTTTGGCCAGCTCTTCTTGTTTGCTTTCCTGGATAGTTTACACCTGCAGGCCCAACACAAGAACGGCGGATAGGATCCGCCTCTGGGAGAAAGGGCAAGTTTCTACTGACACACTTGGAGGAATTCATGAAAAGTTTGAACTGTGGCATTTTGGGTAACCTTTGTGGTAACCTTTGGAGTCTCTTTATCAGGGAGATGGATAGCATATACATTTAATTAATACATGCATAGTGTCCAGCTAACTGATAAAATGCTTTGCATTTGTTGGACTCAAACATTCAGAATTGGCTAGGCAGACGTGCCCTGATTCACTGTCATTCAAGAAAAGGGTGGAGGGAGGGGAGGTTCAGCACAATTGGATATGCAAGATTCTGTTCTTATAGCAATTTCAGCCATCCTGTGGAGTTCTTTCCAAGGCTGGCCCATCAAGCAGGTCTGACAACAGAGGAAAATTGGTTGGGGCTGCACAGATACAGATGCAGACTAAGAGTTGGAAGGGGCCTTGGAGGTCTTCTAGTCCAACCCCTGCTCAAGCAGGAGACCCTATACCATTTCAGACAAGTGGCTCTCCAGTCTCTTCTTGAAAGGCTCTAGTGATGGAGCACCCACAACTTCTGGTGGCAAGCTGTTCCACAGGTTAGTTGTTCTCACTGTTAGGAAGTTTCCCCTTAGTTAGGTTGCTTCTCTGCTTGGTTAGTTTCCATCCATTGTTTCTTGTCCTGCCTTCTGGTGCTTTGAAAAATAGGTTGACCCCCTCTTCTTCATGGCAGGCCCTCAAATACTGGAGGAGTGCTGTCATGTCACCCCTAGTCCTTTTTTTTCTCTACACTATCCATGCCCAATTCCTGCAACTGTTCTTGATATGTTTTAGTCTTCAGGCTTTTAGTCATCCTGGTTGCTAAGTCTCAATATCTTTTTGATAATGAGGTGACCAAAACTGGACACAGTATTATTAAGGTTTCATAAAAATCTTATTAAGGTTTCATAAAGTAGTACTGATACTTTATGTGATCTTGACTCTATCCCTCTGTTAACACAGCCTAGCATTGTATTGACTTTATTGGCTATTGCCACACAGCCTGCTCATATCTAAATCATTGTCTACTCTGACCAAGATCCCTCTCACAATTACTGCTTTTGAGTCAGATTTCTGTACTTGTACATTTGGTTTTTCCTGCCTAAGTGTAAAACCTTACCTTTCTCACCATCAAATTTCATTTTGTTAGATAGGACCCAATGTTCAAATTTGTCAAGATCCTTCTGGATTTTGAGCCTATCTTCTGGAGTGTTGGCTATTCCTTTTAGTTTAGTCACCTGCAGATTTGATGAGTTCCCCTCTATTCCCTCATCTAAATCATTTATGAAAATATTGAAGAGTCCTGGCCCTAGGACAGTACCTTGGGGTAGCCACTGCTTATTTCCTCAAGAACTACTCTTCCTCTTCCCTGGATCAGATATGCAGACTCTGAGAGTTTCAAGAATTGTCAGGCACAAATAACCAAAAGTATACAATGAGTTCAAAGCACAGAAGATTTTATTATTGCTTTTGATACACAAGAATTTAGTCAACTAACATTCAAAGCTAAATTGGTGCTAGATAAAAATTAATGGAATTTGGGGGGAGGGGCTGGACTTGGGTTTTTTGTGGCAACACAATGACTCAACTGATGACGCATTTAACTCCACCTTCCAGCTCAGCTGGTTCTTCTACAGAGATTTCCTTCTGTTTAATGCAAAGTACTAGCAGCAGCAGCAGGGTAGAGAACATAGGTGCACATTAGCAAAATGCCAAAATGCCAATCCGAAGCTTATCTGCAAAGAGATCCAAGCAGCAGGCAGAAGTGTTGAGTCATAGACCAAGAGTCCAGACATTGGTGGGTAGTTGGCAGCCAGTCCAGGATGAGAATGACAGGTGCAGGTACACAATCTAAATTAGATTGCTGTTTTCAGCGGGCTGTAGCTGGGCAGCTGTTGCTGGGCCAGGACTTAATTAAGGGCAGGACTGACCATGTCAGGTGAGACCTATTACCCTGCTTCCCTGAAAATAAGACATCCCCTGATAATAAGCCCAATCGGGCTTTTGTGCACATGGACTAAAATAAGCCTCCCCCTGAAAATAAGCCCTCCCTGAAAATATTTAAATGCAGACCTGGAAGTCAGGTAAAACGGCAAGGGCAGCCCCATCTTGTTCCACATGCCCCAAAATAATTAGACCTCCCTGAAAATAAGGCCAATCACTTATTTCAGGGTTCAAAAAAATATAAGACAAGGTCTTATTTTCGGGGAAACATGGTAAATGCCTTTGCTGCACTCAGTGCGGAGAGTAGCACGCTACGCTATGGGAATAGTCGCCTGGGATCGGACTCCTGGTCATCTAGCAGCTGGATTGAGTCACTCTGGACAATTGCCAGCAAAGGAAGTGTCAGGTATCCCATTTCACTCTATCCCCAGGAAAGAAATACTCCCAACGCCAGGTTAAAGAGTAAAAACTTTTACTGGAGACAGTTAGAGAAAATGGTAGAAAGCAATTCCAAGACTGAGCAAAAAGGCGCGAAGCGTATATATTAAAAGCATCCCATTCCCCCTCCCACCAGTCCCCTTTGAGCTATAACCCAATCTCTGGCAGCTCCAGGCGTCAGGTGGTCATCCCCCGGGTTGCATGTCATCAGGTTGGACCATCCATCATCTGTAACTTTTGATTCTCGTCTGTTCCCACCTCCAGCTCGTCATATTTCCACATTTACCCCTCCCCCCGTTTCTATGGCAGCCGAAAGCTAAGAAAGTGAAAGTAAAGTACATCAGGAGGCTAACATTGCTTATCTAAAAACTGGACTTCCCAGTTACTCAGCAAATTAACCCAGTGGTCTTTCAGTTGCAGTTGCCTGCTTCAATGATGATTTATTTGGTATTCTGTCAAGCTGCTACTTGTTTTTGAGGAACCTCCCTGCCCTTCTTTCCTCTACCTTCCCATTTGCTCTATTCTGCCACAGGGAAGGAGAATGTGAAGTGGAATGTATTCTGGCTTTCGGCTGCAGAAGGAAATGTTTTGAATAGTTGATTCACTGAAAAAGGAGTGAATCTGAGTTGTGAGAAGATGCAACAGATGTTCCATGCTCCATGAATTATACATCATTTTCATCAGAAATTTCTGCATGACCTTAATTCCCACGATCTGCCACCATTATCAATAGACAGTGAACCTAAGATGCAGAGGATTCTGTATTACCTGCTACAATAGACTCTTCAGTATAGGGTAATGTGCAACTAGAAGGGCAAGGGAGATTTTCTAATTCTGGCCAATCCTACATGGCAAGATTTACCTGGTGACCTCAGGGATTTGCCAAGCAAAGTAGAGAAGTGAATCTGATAGGCAAGGTGATACAGGGTATGAACATAACTTTGAGGAAACAATGCAATTATGTTTAATTCAACAGCAACTTAGTCCTGAGAAAGAGGAGGAAGTGAGAAAAAACTCAAGGTTTTTTTTAAATATATATATAAGGAAAGACAGAAGTAAACCGATCAGGCTGACAAATGCTCTGTTTTCTCTAGGATGAACACCAACCAATTATCTTTAAAAAAGGAAAGTTAAAGCCTGGGATTTTAGGACATCTTAAGGAAGAGGCAAACCATAGCTTCTTTCAATACTGCTTGCATCAGTCTCTGCCATAGTGAAGTGTTGATTTCATTGCCATGTATTTTGAGAGCCCTCCAAACTCATCCTCCTCCCCTGGGGGTCTAGATGTGAGGAACCCTGGATACAGGCTGGTGTACTTGAATGCCAGGTCCGTGGTTAATAAGGCCCCCCTTATTAAAGATCTTATTGAGGAGGAGGCCGCGGACCTGGCATGCATCACGGAGACCTGGTTGGGTCCAGAGGGAGGAGTACCGCTCTCTGACCTCTGCCCACCGGGCTACCGTGTGTTACACCAGCCTCGACTCCAGGGAAG
>JANHFM010005286.1:34890-59223 GCA_032468115.1 Grayia smithii | reverse complement strand
GGCCCCCCCCCCCCCCCCCCCGAAGGAAGGCCCCTTGCAGCAGAACGTTGACGAGAGTACTGGCTGCGTGGCTCTTCGGACAGGCGTCTATCTTGAGATGCTTGGATTCTGGCCCTGGGCAAGTGGTGGCCCTTCCACCTCCAGGAATCCTTGATTCTGGACTCTGGCATCCGGTGTAGGGATTTCTGGCTGGGTACTCATCACAGCTTCAGAGAACAACAACAATAGATCACCTGGCGCTTCTCTGTTTAGATAGCTACGTTTTTCTTTCTCCAAAAACAGGCCCAAACTCTGTCAGGGACCCTATCTGATCCTGGAAAACTTCCAGCAGCGGAACATCCAGCTAATTCAGTCAATCAGAGAATTTCTTCAAGAAGATGAGTCTCAGTTCAACAAATTTAAGACATACTCGGGGCAGTTCAGGCAGGTGAGTAGCCAGGAAATTAATTTTCCAATAATTTCATGGCAAAAACTGATGTGGGGTTTTCCCTGGAATTGTAAATCTGTCTTTAGGTGAACATTTCTTTATGAGAAACTATTCATTATTGTTTATTGCAGGAACTATGTATGTCTAGCTTAAGGAATGTCTAGCTTAAGGAAAAGAAGGACTAGGGGAGACATTTTATTTTATTTATTTTTATTTATTTTATTTCTATTTATATCCCACCCTTCTCTGGAGACTCAGGGCGGCTTACAGTTTCGAACACAACTAAGTGCTCAGCAAATTCCTTCATTCCTTGTTTATGCCTGCTTCCAAGCGGCATTTTTACAAAGTCATCTTATTGCCCCCAACAAACTGGGTCCTCAGTTTACCTACCCTGAAAGGATGGAAGGCTGTGTCAACCTTGGGCCTGGTGAGATTCAAACCAGACATGATAGCAGTGTTCCAATATCTCAGGGATTGCCACAAAGAAGAGGGAGTCAAGCTATTCTCCAAAGCTCTTGAGGGCAGGACAAGAAGCAGTGGGTGGTTTAGAAGACCTCCAAGGTCCCTTCCAACTCTGTTATTCTAAGACTTGTTGATAGAAGTGAGACTGACAGAGTGATCAGCCAGCCAGCACTCTGGTTAAACAGCATATCTGGAATATTGCTTTTCAAAGAGGCTCATTGACTGCTCTCCTTGAGGGCTTGGCATTATCCTCAGCTGTGCCTCAGCAGAAGACTCTGGGGGGAAATGGGACTTTTGCCCTTGATCCTGAGTAAGATCTGTAAGCGAGAATCAGACTTGAGCTTTTTTCCACACTCAGAAGGTGATGCCCCTTAACTTCAGGAGGAGACAGAGAATGACAGCTACTGGGGCTTCTTTGACCTGATCACTAAGGTAGAAACTAGGGATTGGCCCAGAAGTGATGCTTAAAACTAAGAGGCACCCTAAATAGGACTGTCATTTTAGAACCTAGCAGGAAAATCTGCTACCTGCTATCTGTTGTTTTTATCTGCTTCTACTTCATTAAAAAAATAGAAAGTGATGATGTGCTTCAGATTTATGAATTACTTCGTAAGTAGATGAGAGTTGAAACCTTGACATCCCTAACAAACTGCTGTTGGGGATGATCCGGCTCTTCCTGAGTTCAGTACATAATAGGTTCCAGAAGCTCTCAGAATTGAGGCTGTGTCCAACATGAGCACTCTGATTACAGAGAGGATCGGAAGACTTTTTTGGCTGCTTTTAGTGCCCTTGTCTGCTTTGTTTACTTCTTAGTCTTGTCTTCCTGACATTGTATTCCAAGAAATGGCTGAAGTTTTCATGGCAAAGTATCTGTCCTGGTCCTGGCCAAGACCCATACAGAGACAAATGACTATGTGACCTGCAAACGCTCATCATCTCGGTTGCTCTATGTACTCTTTCTAAGGGTTCAGCATCTTTTTTATATTGTGGTGCCCAGAGCTGGACCCAGAATTCCAACTGTGGTCTCCCCAGTGCAGCATAAAGTAGCACTAACACTTACCATGATCTTGGTTCTGTCCCTCTGTTAATGTAGCCCAAGTGACTATACTGACTTTTTTGGCAGCTGCAATACACAGCTGGCTTGGACTTAAGAGGTGGGCCATTAGGACTCCTAGATTGCTGTTGTGCCAGGTACCATCTATTCTATACCTGTGCATTTTTTAGGTTTTTCTTGTCCAAGTATAAAACCTTATTTTTGCACCAATGAATTGCATTGAGTTGGATAGGGCCCAGTGTTCAAATCTTCTAAAGTTGGCAATTCCTTTCCCCAGCTTAGTGTTGTCTACAAATTTGATGAGTTCTGTTCCCTTGCTTTCTCCTGCTGGAATTGCCAAATACTTATGCAGAATGGGAGAAGATCTGTTACTGGATGACTTCCTTGGCTATGGAGAAAAAACTTCAATGGGATCTCCTCTTCATTCTTGCACATAGGGATTGTGTTTGTGATCCAATATGTTTGTGTCACCCACAGAACTGAGCTTCCAGTTTGTGTTAGGTCCAATTTAGGCTTAGCTTTTTTCATTTCTTTTTCCTGACTGTCCAGTTTCCCTTCCTAGGGTCTGATTTCAGCAGAGCAGTACTACAAAAGCTGCCAGGAGCTCTTGGGCGAGAACTTCAAGAAGATCTTCAATGAGCTCTTGGTCCTCCTGCCAGACACAGCCAAGCAACAGGAACTGCTCTCTGCTTACCAGGACTTGAAGGCCAAAGCTCCAGTTGGCTCCTCCCCCCCCTCCTCCTTGACCAGGTCCAAGAAGAACCGAAAGGGGGTCTGGCACACAGAGCCGCCTTCTGACCTTGACTGCTGCGTCTGCCCCACCTGCCAACAGGTGCTGACCCAGCAGGACCTCATTTCTCACCAAGCCCTGCACCTGGAGGAGGATGAGTTCCCTTCCTTGCAGGCCATTAGCCGGATCATCAGCTAGCTGTCCAGGTGACCAATAAAGTTAGTCTCCCTCTGAAAAGTGGCTCTTCTCAGGCAGGTTCTCTACCCAGGGCAGAGGAGCCAGCTGTGTGCCTGGGCCAAAGGGGGAAGAAAAGCAAGGGAACTAAATGGTGACAGACCAAAGGAAGCTGTAGCTGTTATCGAAACCTGGGGGCAGAATAGGATGGAGCAGCAGGGTGATGGACACTTGGTTTACTGTTGTGGATAAGAATTTAACTCCTGGCTGGTCACAGCAAGGACACCAGGCAGAGGGCAGAGGGGAAGGTTGGGCTTGACTGCTGAGAAATAACGGAGAGCGGCTCACAGGGTCTGTCCAAAAGGATTCCAGAAGGTGGAAGAGAATAGTGACAGGTGTGTGGCCTTTCTCTGTCCTTCTTTCCCTCATTCTTCACAGTGTTTTGCGGAGAGGACTTTGTGGTTTGTCCAGCAGGGAAGGGTCCTCAGGCAGAAGAGTTGCCCAAGAACTCAGAATCTGTTTCTCTCAAGTTGTTTCAAAAGGAGACCTTGGCTTTTTCCTTTTGTTCTGCTAGACTTGCATGCGGGGAAAAGGTACCATTCAGTGCTTTCTTCACTTCTCACTGTTAAGTGTGGATTTCTGTCCAGTGATGTGAGGTCAGTTATTTCCATGGTCTTGAGTGGTCGTGGCTCATTAAATGCTGCTCAGCAGTGACCCCTTCCTGATGCCTCAGTGCCATCCTGGCATGTTCTTGAAAAGGGCTGCTTGCCTGGATCTCTGCCCCAGTGACTTCGGATGCCCACGGTGTTGCCAGCTGCTATCCATGAGTTCTGTCCTGTTCCTTCTCCAGATCATCTCCAACAGCAGAGTTGAGATGCTGCCACAGAAAGATTCTTGAGACTGTAAAGTTGGTGAGAGGCACCACTAGCTTTTTACATTCAAGAGTAGACATTATAAATACGATTTACAATTTTCTGTGTGTTCTTCCTCTCTCTTTTCCCTCTGCCCCCCCCCCCCCTCTCACACACACACAGAGCCACCTGGGAGTATTCAAGACCTGGCTCAGGCCCTTGAATTTTCATTTTGTGTACATGTGTATGTATGTGGCATATAATTGGATTGTGCTACTTCCTACTGCCTCTAAAGGGGAGACGACAAACCATTTGATGTCTTGTAAAGCAAAACTGAGTACAATCTACAGATCTGCCACATTCATTTTTGTGGGCTGCCTTTAATTGCTGAGGATTTGGTGTTTCAGCTCCTCAATTTTCAAGAGCAAAAATGGGCTATTCGTGTTTTTTAAAGTCACTATTTTTAGAGCGCTTTGCTATATCAAGTTGGCTGTTGAGTTCCAAAACTGAAGTGAACGTTCTTTTATGTTGGCAACGCTTGTAAGAAGACCTGTAGCCTCAATCTCAGACAAGTTATATTTTGTCATTAGACAAAGTTCAATTTACTATTTCTGGGTCTTAAAATTTGTGCTTTTCAGCCAACTGTTTTCAGTTATTTCCACATTTTTCAGTGCAAGTATAATAGACTGTAGGACTCCTTTCAACTTCAGCCAAGGCATGGGAGTGCAAATCAGTTCAAGGAAATCCTCTCACCCGTAACGTATTCATGGATCTTCTTTGCCCACCCCCACAATGGGCCTGTTCCTACTGGTGGGGACATCCCCTTTTCTCACTTCCTGAATGCCCTGCAATGAGACCTTGTGTGGGCTGCCTAAACTGAGGGCCCTGAGGATTCTGTGGGGCTGCTTTTTGCCCCAACTTCCTGCTTCTTTGGGGCTCTCCCTTGAAAGTAATGGCTCATGTTGCAGAGTTTTACCATTGAGCATGAATGGAAGACAAAGAAGCTGCTGTTGCTCCTTACAGCGCCCGCCATTCAGTTTGACTGAGGCTCCTTGATCCATGAGAACAAGACCCATCAGGTCTCAGGCTGGGTAGGACAGCTGCTCCCACTCAATTGTCTGGCATCCGGGAATTCTTTTGCCACAGGTGACATAAAAGAAACACTGTTCGCAATGCTGTCCTGCCGGCCTGAGAGGATGGCTCTCAATAAGCCTGCACCAGCTGTTTGGATCACCCCATGGCCTCCCTTCCCGAGGAACATTTTGACAAGTTTCAGGCTCTTCCTTTTAAGCTCTTTATTGGAAAATAAGTTGTAATCGCAACACCAACAGTTAAATTAGCACAATCACAGACTAATCTGTTGTTCAAAATGTATACCTATAATTATATACATAAAAATGCAAACATTAAAAAAAATTCACATGGTCCACTTTTCTGTCACAGTGCATATTGGATTACTTACAGTGGCAACTTTTTTCCTGCTGTTGGTGATCAATGGAAGCCTCTTCAATCTCCGAATTAACCTTGACAAGAAACAAGGAGAAGCCAAAATGGCATTGCAGCAATTCTGGACTTTTCTCTCATGTATGGGGATCTCTCCCCTCCAACCAGGCCTCTGCCAGTTGTGATCATTTGGCAGGCCACAGAATGGTTGCTCAGGTTAAGGGGAACTGGAACCTGCAGGCAGGAATCCTGTCTGGCGAAATTGGCCGCCTGTGCTGCATTAAATGATGGAGTCCTCAGGCAAAACAAGGTTTTCTGGCTTGGGCAAGAGAAGGCCAAAGTGCTGTGCCAGGAAAAGGGAGGCCTTTTGCAGCTGGGATTGTTCTGAAGGGAGAATTAGCCGGTTTCTGCTTCTGCAGCATTAACAACGCAGAATCATCTTTGAAATGCCAACTTGCCCTTTGCTGGGACATAAAAGGGGCTGCTGGGTGGGCTGAGGTGGGTGCCCCAAAGGGCTCCGGTTCAAGTTGTATTGGCCGTGGGGCTCCCGTGTCCCTGACTGGAAACCCACAGGAAATCTCCTCCCCCTCCTGAAGTGTCATGCCCCTCCATCCCTGCAGTGCTCTCTGGGACAAGTGCAGGTTGAGAGAGAGCTGTAAAAAAGGAGCCCAAAGGAAGAAAGGGCAACAGCAGAGGTTTCTGACCTTTAATTGCATTTGGGATCTTTCCATTTCTGCAGAAGGAAAGCGGCAGGAGAAGGTGGGTGCTGTTTTGGCAATGTGTGGAAGTACGCATGGGATTTTGTCTTGAATTCAAAGACGAGTGAAAAAAAGATGAATTCACGAAGGGATATGCAGCCCTGGCCGCATCTATCCATGAATGATGAAGGGGGAGTGAAGAAAATACTTGCGGGTGAGCTGCTCCTCTTACGGCCTCCAGGACCTGCAGCTGGGGGCCTGGCTGGGGCCAAGTGCTGCACCGTGGAGGGCTTGGGTCTGGCTCTGCTCCCCTATCACCCAGACAACTTCGCCTTCTACTTGTCTTGTGGGTCATCCTGCTTAAGTGGCATTTGTGTGGCTTGTATGGCTGCTTCAGCTGTGGAGGCGGACCCTGCCCCTCTCCTCCACAAGACTTAGCAAAAAGGGCCAGCCTCTCACACACCTTTGGCGGTGGGCGAGGGCCATCTGATGGGTATAAATTCTCCTGCCTGGTGATTCTGAACAGGGTGAAACCTTTTGGCTTCCCAAGAGCAAATCGGGTACACTGGAGCTCTCATTTTAGCACATTATTTGGGAAAGTGATAACGGCCCCACAAAAGAATTTTAGAACCGGGACAATCCTAACGTATCAGGTTATATTGGGCTGGGGGGTAAGAAATTGTTCAGGATAAAGCCCCCAGTGAGAAAAAACTGCCATTTTCACCACAGCTAAGGAAAAAATTGCCACAGAAAGCAACATGGCTGCTCTGACCCATTTGCTACAAGTTTGTGCTGAGGAATTGTGCCTGGATCGAGCATGGGGAGGGGGATCTGGAGCTCCAGCACTTCCAGCCCCCCAGCAGCCATTTCCAGCGCAGTGCCAGCCTAGCCACCATTTTGAGGTGGCCTTGGTCCATCCCCCTGAGCCAGAATTGGGCTGAGGTGGGCGCAGCGGAGCTTCTAGGTTGAGCCAAGGCCACTATTTTGGGTTAGGCTGGTGCCACTGCTGCACACACAACACTCTGTTTTTTAGTCCATTCTATTTTTAGTGCCAGCCTGAGTTGTGAATGCTGCATGATACACTGACACAGCTTTGGCCAAGCCACCGAACCGGTTCCCGCCTCTCCCTGTAAGCTCGGGAGGCTGAAAGGAAGGAAATACATGCGTAGGCAGCACATGCATACATTCAGAACAGTAATCTATAGCACATTAACAGTGACCAAGACGTTTCTACCACTCCAACAGAACATAATTGCCCGTTTTTTCTTTTTTTTCCTTACAGTTAGCACAAGGGTAGTCTGAAAAGGGTTTCTTTATAGTTAGGAAAAAAGTACACTACTGAACAGACATTTATTTCACACATACAATTTAGAGAAACATTTAAATATTTGATAATTCTCTTTCTGAGTCTGCATGGTTTCTTCCTAAAATGCTGAAACACAAGTTTTGTGGGCTGCTAGTGTTCTCTCTAAGGAAAATACTGTATTGCTTCAATTCTACCCTGTTTTAAAAACATCTTCAATCTTGCACTGCTTTCGAACTGCCAAGGCTGACTTGGCAGAATCAAATCTGGTGTGTTTTAAGGCTGAAATACGACCACAGCCATTTTAACAGTCTCTGAAAATTTAGTGTATCGGTTATTTACTATTTCTGTTTGATTTCTGCCTTTCCCACTCCAAGATATCTGAGGCAGCTAAAATATATATTATCCTACTTTCGTGGTTTTTTTGCACTTGGAAAAGTCTTCATATATTTAGATTTTTAAAAGAATTACTGGGATACCAGTCTCTGCAGGAGGATCCTAAGACCACAGTCCCCTATTGCAGCTGAAATTATTTAGAATAATTTCTTTTTCCTATAAAAAACTGTCCATTCCCTTTGTTTTATATCACCTCAGTCATCTCAAACCCAAAACCCATGTTTTGTTGCCTTCAGTATTTCTGGTCCTTTATGGGGGAATTATATTATGAATATTTTTGCTTTTGAAACTTAAGGATCTCACTGTCCCTATAAAACTGTTACTTGAATTGCAAAGGAAAGAGGAAATTTTTGCCAACATGGATCTTTGTTTCAGAGGAAAGCATAGGTAGCCTCAACATGAGACATGGCTATTTTAAAGGGGTGGCAGGAATAGCATTTTGGTCTCATTCATGTTGAAAAAGAGCATGTCAAATGTCAGTAATCTTTACCAATATCTGGGGGCCACTCAAGAGTCTGGAATCAAGACTCCACTTTTGTCTTTGGGTATCCTCCCAACTTTTCCTCCCCTTTCTGATTTCTCAAGAAAGATGATTCTTCAAAGAAGAGGAGATCATAGCAGCCACCAAATCTTGAGATGGCACCGAAGTTGGCCAAATGCTACATTTCTTGCTGTTTTATTGGTTTGCTTCCTGTCTGGAACAAGGTTTAGCTTTTTAAGTGCACAATTTAAACAACAAAGTGTCCTGGAATACCAGAAACGTGTGCAGCATATATACACATTTATTGTCCCAAGTATAGCACTTACATACACCCAACTGTACATCAGAGAAGATAACACAGCTATTCTTTCTGGTAATTTAATTTGGCACATTCCTTTTTAACTCGGTTCTAAGTTCTTTCTGGGAGAACTATTTTTTGATTACTTTGAAAGTACTTGAAGTATCAGCTGGCCAGGAGAGATGGGTACTCTATCTGGCTGGTCCCTTGGGTATTCATGACACCTGCAACAAGGAACAGGGCTTTGATCATGCAGTGGTGGTTGCCATCTTGTTTTGGGGGGGGGGCATCCATACCCCTCCAATGCCCCTGTGTCTTGCCAGATTTTTTGTGCACTTGCAGCCAAGTGTCACATGAATAAATGCCACTGTAGGGAACTAGGGAAATGGGAGTTACAGCTTTTCTAGAGTTTCCTGCTTAGAGGGAACACTGTTGCCCTTCTCTTTCTTTTTCTTTTTAATATAAAAATATCCTTGGACAGATAAGACAAGAACCACTGTATAGAATTCACTGCACCATTAGCTAAGAGTAAGTTTAACCCAGCACATAACTCGCCACATGTAAAAAAAAAAAAAAAGGAAAAGGAAAGTACTTTTGAATACACTTGCATCCAATCTGTTGACTATACTTGCACCTTGTGGTATGACAGCCCATTTTTCTGGGTCTGGTTTCGGTTTGCTCTGAAACCCCATTTGGGGGAGAGTCACCTGCCCTTTCAGTAAGCTGGCACCTGGTAACCTTTGGGACTGGTGTTCAGGGTCTCGGAGAATGGTGGGCTCTGATAGGTTTCTGTGCTTTCGGTGCCACCACTGGTGGGAGGGTGACCTGGATATCCTGTCATGGGATCAGGGCCAAACTGATCCGTGGCAAAGAGAGACATGTCAGTCCCCATCCGGTATCTTTGGAGGGCTTTTACAGTCAGGGCAACCTGTAACAGCAAAGAAAAATTTATTAGGTTCTGACTTAGGCGCAGGACTCTTCATAAATGATTTAGATGAGGGAACAGAAGGGGAACTCATCAAATCTGCCAATGACACTAAGCTGGCAGGAACAGCCAATACCCAGAAGACAAGCTCAGGATCCAAAAAGATCTTGACAGACTTGAACAATGGGCCCTATTCAACAACATGAAATTTAATGTGGAGAAAAGCAAGGTTTTACACATGGGCAGGAAAAACCAAAGGGACAGTTACAGAACGGATCTGGTTCAAAAACAGTAACTGTGAGAGGGACCTTGTAGTGGACAATCACTTAAACGTGAGCCAGCTTTGTGTGGCAGTAGCCCAAAAAGTTAATACAATCCTTGGTTGTATAAACAGAGACATAGAATCAAAATTATGTGAAGTATTAGTACCGCTTTATAAATGTTAGTAAGACCACACTTGGAATACAGCATCCAGTTTTGGTCACCACATTACAAAAAAGATGTTGAGACTAGAAAAAGTGCAGAGAAGAGCAAGTAAAATGATTAAAGGTCTCGAGATTAAAACATATGAAGAAATTTTGCAGGAATTGGGTATGCTTAGTCTAGTGAAAAGAAGGACTAGGGCTGACATGATAGCAGTATTCCATTATTTGAGGGGCTACCACAAAGAGGAGGGGGTCAATCTATTCTTCAAAGCACCTGAAGGCAAGACAAGAAATGATGGAAACTAATAAAAGAGAGAACAACCTGGAATTAAGAAGGAATTTCTTGACACTGAGAACAATTAACCAGTGCAACAGCTTTCCTTCAGAAGCTATGGGTGCTTCATCACTGGAGGTTTTTAAGAAAACAATAGTTTAGCTGGTTGTGTGGGGCCCACTAGGCTTGTTTCTTTAATAGCCAAAATTATTTTGCTTTTGTTTTTCTCATTTTCCTCTGCTCTTGTATTCCTCCCCTCTGACTTCTCAGAGATCCACCTTCCTTAAGAGGAGATATTACTATCCTAGCTGAAGGAAATAGCTTTTTATCACAGGACATCATAGAGGGTCCAAAGCATTCTGGGAAGAAGATGATGGATGTTCATGGCTTACAAGAGATGATGATGATGATCATCATCTTTAAAAGTTTTAAAGCACAAGAGATTCCTTAGGAAGCCCAAGGCCAAGGAAAGTGTTAGGATGAATCAACCATATTCATCATGCTGGAGCTAAGGAGCTCCGGAAGACCTTTCCACTTTCAGATGGACCTGGCCTGGATTTATGGTCTTCTATTTGCAAAATCCTTGACTGCTAGGTTTGAGGATCTTGTCTTCCATCCGTCACTGATGACTGGATAACAGAATATTGCCAGCAGAGGACACCATCTTGAGGAACAGCTTGTCCAAATGTACGGATGTGTTTCTGGGGTACTCTACCCTGCAAAGTATCATCCCATACAATGACTTGGTGAATAAAACTTCTTCTTTTTGACCTACAGAAATAGAACTCATTATCTTACCACCCCTATTTAAATCCCCTCTATTCTTTTTTCTTTATGTCCTGTATTCTCTGGGCAAAACGAAGAGGTTTCTAATAGTTTACTAAAGGACCCAAAGTATTACAGCAGGACCTCATTTAAAAATCTACAGCCTCTTTTCTTTCTGATACTCTTGTACTTTCCAAATTTAAAAAGCAATCCCCTATTTCAAATGTGTTAAAGCTTTTGTTCTTATTTCTTTCTGCTGTATCTTATTGGGCATCTCTTGAGAATGCTTTTATTGAAAAGGAAGCCCTTCTTTTGCCTGCCTTTATATATATATATATATCCCAATTTCTAAAATGACTGTGCAAGTGGCATTGGGGAGGGGACAGCCCTCTCTCGCCTTAGTTAGAAGGGATCAGTTCTTTGGTGCCTGTTTTCCAAATTTTTTTTTTCCCTACTTGGCATAATAGAGAGCTGCTCAGAGTCTGCTGGAGTGGGCAGCTGTAAACAAATGTAAAGAATAATATATTCTTATCATTGGCTGCTAGATATATTACATATCTTTTTTTTTTTTTTTTAAAGTTCAGTATCTCATCAATGTCTCCAGATTGAAAATGAAAGTTCCAAAGAATTCAAAACTATTTACTTGTTAATGCCAATACTTATAGAGTGGCAGGAAATTTTTAAAAAGGCAATTGGGGGAAGGAGGCTTAGATACCAGGGCAAAGTTTCACCTCCAGCAAAGAATTTGACCAGAGATGTAGCATCTGTATTAATTTTCTATTCTTAGTCATTGTGTTTTGCTAGGAGTTGAGAAAAAAAGCTAATGAATCAATTTGGGCCATTCTCAATTTCATTTTTGTGAGGGCTGACTTCCTTTTTTCTATTGAATAAATGTGGACCGGAAACTGTATCTGATGAGGAAAGATTGCCAGACAGGACAATGGGACCATCTTCAGGTATTACACAAAAAATGATCATGATACCTGAATGCAGAATAATGGATTTCAGTTACAATAAAGTCATCTGACTGTTGAAAAAAAATCTTAAAATTAAGAACAGGTCAAAAGGCGTCAATCATCAAGGGAGGGTTGACTTTCCTCTGCCTGGGGAGCTTCCAAGGGCAGCTGGAAGTTCATTGCTTTGAAATGTGATCCCTCACAAGTGAGCTGGCGAGAGGAAGGGACTGACCCAAAGCCACCCAGCCAGTTTCCGTACCTAAAGAAGGATTAAAACACTTTTCTAGTCTAGTTAAGCTTTGTTTCATTTAGTAAAGAAATGCAAACTAGATTTTCCCCATTTGTAGAGAGAAAATCATGTATTTCCTCTTTTACAGTTTTCCCGCTGACTTCCTAGAACTGCTTTGAACCCCTTTTGTTGCATGTTACCTGAATGTTATTCTGAATTCAGCATCAGCTTCTCAAGACATAATGCCAGAAAGGGTCTCATGATTTACCTGATTTTAACAGAGGTTTTTTAGCATGTGTTTTTTCACAAAACTATTATTAAATAAACTTTTAACTAGGGGATCTGATTAGTTGACTGGCTTGGGAGAAATTACTCTTATGATTATTAACATCAGGCAACTGTCAAATTTATCTGAGCCACGGTGGCACAGTGGTTAGAATGCAGTACTGCAGGCTACTTCTGCTGACTGCCGGCTGCCCGCAATTTGGCAGTTCAAATCTCACCAGGCTCAAGGTTGACTCAGCCATCCATCCTTCTGAGGTGGGTAAAATGAAGGCCCAGATTGTTGGAGGCAAGAGGCTGACTCTGTAAACTGCTTAAAGCGCTGTACAGCGGTATAGAAGTCTAAGTGCTATTGCTATTGCTATCTATATCTTATGGAATTTATCCGAAGCCCCACCAGATTTTGTTCACTGGAATTCAGACACCACACAAACCCCCAAAATATTAAATGGGCTTGTGCCATCAGAGCCCCACCATACACACACACACACACACACACCAGTGGTGGGTTTCAAATTTTTTTACTACAGGTTCTGTGGGTGTGGCTTGGTGGGTGTGGCAGGGGAAAGATACTGTAAAATCTCCATTCCCTCCCCACTCCAGGAGAAGGTTACTGCAAAATCCCCATTTCTTCCCGATCAACTGGGACTCGGGAGGCAGAGAATATATGGGGATGGGGCCAGTCAGAGATGGTATTTATCGGTTCTACGAACTACTCAAAATTTCCGCTACCTGTTCTCCAGAACTGGTCAGAACCTGCTGAAACCCACCTCTGGTATAAGGATCAGATTTGAAGAATTCGGGTTGAAACAAAAGAATGATGTAAACCTGAACCAAAGATCTAGGCTTTGCTGGGACTTGAAAAGGATGTGCTATCTTTTACTATTTATCAACAATTCCCTTTATGGCTGTAGATGGTAGGCAGAAAATATTGCTTTCTTCCAAAAGCTGAAGGTGGTATAGGGTAGAGGAATACTTTTCTCTTGCTGCATTGTCATTTCTAATTCAGTGAGTTTTGCTGGCTTTTCAACAGAGGTGAATTCGGGATTAGAGTGCACATTAAATATAGCAAGTTTCAAATATCAGAGAGTGTAGCTTTTTATTTTAAGGAAGTGAGCCTGTGACAGAAGCCAAAAATTCATATTAATAGAATATTCACCCTGTTAATAGCGGACGTGATAACTGTTTGAGGTTTAAGAAAAATATAATTTGGTCAAGATTGGAAGAATACAAGCTTGGCAAATCAATGACACTGTGTGTGGCCATGGAAAGAAGGTGGGTCTGCTTCCAAATCAGATTATCTGCTCATCACTGTCATGGGTGATCTATTCATCGTAAGGGCAGGCACTGGAGAGCATAGCTTTTAAATGCAGCAGCTTCCCCCCCTCTGGGTCATCTGTTCAAAGCTGGATCAGGTCAACCCATGATGGTGTCTGCTGGCTGCACAATAGCCTTTGTAGAGAACCTGGGTGGTCTCAGCCGCCTGTCTAGGAAAGCCAGGTCACCATCTACCATCTACCCTCTCCCCCATTTGGCTATAGAGGCTGAGGTGGTCTGGAGATCATGTCTGCTGTGAGAGATGCCTGTCTGGGACACAAGAAGCTTAGAGAGAAAAAGTGGAGCAGGTGGTGGAGAAGGGAAAGCTCCTTGTGTTCCTGCCTTTCTTTTAGGCATCCTGCCACTGACTTTGTTAATCCTGAGTGGAGACAGAGCCAGTACCCTCCAAAGGCATTTTGGAAGACCTCTGAAAATCAAACAAACATAAGGTAACGTCTGGGGGGAGATATAATCCCCAGCCTTTTATGGTATGGAGGTGATTAGTGTGTTTGAACCAAGTGGCCAATCTGCAGAGGCATTGCCATTTCTTTTCTGACCCGTTCTGAGCCCACTCATTCCAGGGTTGGAAACATGAAAGCTGGACTTTATTTTCTTTTAATCAGAAGCCCTCCCCTTATCTGTTCTCCCCCTTTCTTCCTGCTGGCTAGTAATTGGCATAGCAGAAGTGGGTGTGGGAGGGCTTGTCAAGGTCTAGGGAAAGCATTTTAATGAGCGATGGAGGGAGGAAGGGAGGGAGGGTATCTTTCTGTTATCTGTTTCTTGTCAAATATTTTCATCTGGAACTGCTCTAAACAATGGCCTGGGTTTGGAGGTGCCCTTTCTGGGCCCGACTGCTCTGCTCCATAGTCTTAGAAGCAGTGTCCTGTTACTGGGCCTAGGCTTCTCCTGCCTGCCCCTTGCCCTCCCCGGGGAGGCATCATTCCTCAGTGCCCCCCTTTGACTGTCTCTGAAAGATCTCAAAATCTGTGGCCAAAGTTTTGAGTTACATTTTGGGGACAAGGTTCTTAGAGCTGCCTCCTGTGGCGAGAGTGGGAGGAAAGCTGGGTGAAGTCAGATGTCAGAAAGACCCCTGGGATAGACTCTTGTTCACATCACAGAGAAAACTTAGTTTGAGTCTAGCCATTGTGCAAGAGTGTTTTGCAACTTCTTGCTGTACAAGAGGCATTTTCTCAGTTGTTACAAACGCCTTGCTTGGATCAGAGCGAGCTGGTGGTGCAAGAGCTGAAGGCCCATTGTTTTGCCTTTGATTCAGGAGTTCTTGACATCTTAAGGCCAGGTAAAGAATAGAAAACACCTTCATGCGAAATTTGACCTAGGGTTGAGTGCAGGCTTCTACTCTTCCTTATGCATTTATTAGAAAGTTAGGGGGCTCTGCTAAGAGTCAAATATATATTTTAATGGATAGTCAACCATAGAAACATGTTTTGTTACTTTTTCAGCAAATACTGAAGTGGTGGGTTGCTCCTGGTTCGGCCCGGTTCGCACGATCCAGTAGCGGTGACGGTGTGACGTCACCGAACCAGTTCTCTGCAGCCAGGAGCTGGGCCCACCTGCACGCCCGTACTTACGGTTTTCTACTCTGTGCATGCACAGAGTGCTTGTTTTGAGTTTTTTTCAAGTAAAATAGTAAATGCACATGCGTGGAGCGCGTGCCGATCACGCACAAAGCGCATGCATGAAGAGAACCAGTAGTAAAGGTAAGTAGAACCCACCCCTGGAATACTGTATTTGGTTCACATATTCCTGAAATCCATAATGGCTATCTTTGCACAAGAGGTTAACTAAACTGCAGTTGATTAACCAATGACATTCCCACAACATGCCAAATCAAAGAAAAATCACCTTATGTTTTACTGTGAATGCTAGATACACAACAGAATCTAAGGCGTAGCTTAGTTGGTTGTTTGGTTCCAGTGCAGCCACTGCCATTTGTAAGTTATGGTAAACCAAGAAAATATGGTGTAGTTTGTTTAGTTCTGACTGGCTGTTGTGGTTTGCGAATGAAATTTTATGGCTCAACATAATATGTGAACAATCAGCTATGTCCTACGCAGCAAAACAAGATTAAAACGATGGGATTTCAGGATCCATGAAGCCAGTTTGTAGAAAAAAATCAATGTAAGAAAAGGCCCAGAGCAGTATCAAACTCTTTTTGTTTGATATTAATGCATCAGACACCTTTGTTGAGAATGAAATAATGGACAGAGATAGAAAAAGACATCACGCCTTGGGCTTTGAGTGTGCTTTGAATTCAGACTACTAAAAATGATTTGTTGAACAAATTGTAACTGAGGTAACTAAGCTTAACTTAATGCACAAAGACTTCTCAAGAAAAAGGTCAAAGCCCAAAATGGATCTGAGATCTGCAAACCTGAAGCTAAATTCTTCTATCGGTCTCCAAAGCTTACAAAGCCCTGAAGTGCCAGCTGAAATTTTGTTTGCTTCCTTGACTTCTGAGGCAAATACTGTGAGAAGGAAGAAGCCATGGAACTGGGTCAGTGAGGCTGTTTTGTACAAGCTCCCATTGAGCTTATTTTCTGAAATATCCACTCTCTACAGAATGCCTCACCCTGGCTGTTCATTGAATAAATACTTTTTTTTATTGGCAGTAAGTGAAACATCCTTTTACTCTTTAATAATAAAAAGAAAAAAAAATCAGAAACAATTATATAAAGAACAATTAAGATAGAAATTAATTTATTCTGGCAAGTCCCCAGTTAACATAGAGTTCTGTGTTCATGTAACACTTTTACTTATAGTGTGACTGAAACCTGGATTTTGTTAATGAACTCAATGTTCTAAGTGTGCACAACCAGTAAACTTACTGGCTGTATTCTCACAATAAGAGTAAACCACAAACCAATCAGCTTCAATTTAAAATACAGCTTCATGTGAACACAGCTGCTGTACTTAAGAGAAAACAGATATGTTTGCACTGCTCTTGTATTTTTTATATGTCTACTGCTGTCTGAATTTTTCTATTGCCATTCTATTTCCAAAAGTCCATTGAGATGTTTTTAATGGACAAATGTGCCCGACACCTTTCCTTTTTCCTTTCCTTTCCTTTCCTTTCCTTTCCTTTCCTTTCCTTTCCTTTCCTTTCCTTTCCTTTCCCTTTCCCTTTCCCTTCCCTTTCCTTTCTTTTCCCTTTCCCACAGACTGCTTACCTCAAAGGTTCCTCCCCCTATAATCCCCTAGAGGTCTGTATTTAGAAAGAAAGAGACAGCAGAAAGAATCCAGGTGCCAAGTTTATCAATAAATTCTCCTTCTTCTGTAAACCATCACCAAGAAGATGTCATCAGAAAGGTGTGTGCATGTGTGGAAAGAAAACCAGGTGCTTGGGGGAAAAAACATTAAGAAAGGATTCTACTGTCTGCTAAACACTTGAATTGTGGTTAGGATAAATGAACACTTATTATCTTTTGATCAGTAAAACATTTCACATTTGGTAGTTATGATGTCGTGTAGAATTAATGATGAGTAATTTCTGGCCACAGGATTCCCCCCCAAAAGGCCAGGCTTCTACAACTACTTGCAAACCAGAGAGACACTACAGAACTACAGATTATTTTGCCTTTCTGTGCAACTAGAGTTCCTAGGCAGCAATGCTGAAACGGTCATGCTTTGTCTGTGGGCAAAGAGTTTCACTCGAGAATGGAAGGAGACTAAGCTTGTTTTCAGACTTGGCCCTTTATTTGTGCTTGAATTCAAATGGAGCTCCACTTACCTGAGTACCAGTAGGATTTGTCTCAAGACCAACTTCGTTCTGTAATGCTTACTCCTTAAAGAACTAAGTCCCAATGTCAGTGAAAAACAGACATGTTTCAGATCCTACAGCATCAGTAATTTGGGTGAGCCTGAAAAAACATGCTGCTTCTGAAAGGGACCCAATCATTAAAGTTAAGACACTTTTAAAATCAACAGCACCTCTTCTTTCAGAAGCCTGAAAGAGGTCTGTCTATAATAAGGAATAGCAGAGAGCAGAGAGCTCTCACTATTCCAACTCAAAACAAGTATCAGGATATTTCTCTTGATATCTCCAGATCTCAACCAGGATCAAATTTTCTAACCTTTTATTATCAGGAAGTGCTATCCAATTTAAGGGGACTTTTTATGTGGGGGATATTTTTATGTCTCCTACATTCCAAAACTCTTGCATTTTTCTTGGGTTTCTGTCTAACTTAAGCTCAACTGTATAATCTTGAGCAGGTTCCAGGATTTGTGCTATCAGGGTGATGAGAAAGGTCAGTCCTAATGGAAAGCTTAGAGAATCATTATGGCAATGCAAAGTTTGGGAATCCCAGCTTTCTAGGTGATGGATTTTTAAAAAGGGAAAGGTTTCCCTGTCCTGTCCTGTCCAAATCTAGGGCACAGTGCTCATCTCCGCTTCTTGGCTGAGGGAATCAGCGTTGTCCGAAGAGCCAGGGTGGTGCAGTGGTTACAATGCAGTATTGCAGGCTAACTCTGCTGACTACAGGCTGCCAGCAGTTCGGCAGTTTGATTCTCAACGGCTCAAGGTTGACTCAACCTTCCATCCCTCCGAGGTTAGTAAAATGAGGACCCAGATTGTTAGGGGCAATATGCTGACTTTGTAAACTGCTTAGAGAAGGCTATAAAGCACTGTGAAGCAGTATATAAGTCTAAATGCTATTGCTATTTTCCGTGGTCCTGTGGCCAGCATGGCTCTATGCCAAAGGTGCACAGAATGCTATAGCTTTTCCATCAAAATGATTACCATCTACTTGCATTTCCATCCTTTTGAATTGCTAGGTGGTAGGAGTTGGGACAGAAACGGTAGCTCACCCCTTTGTGTGGTACTCAGATCCTGAACCCTGGTTGGCAGCTTTCCAGCTGACAAGCTCAGCATCTTTAATTGCTGAGCCATCTTGCCCGATTTAATCGCTGAGCCATTGCATCCCCAATTTTTACCTTCGTTGAAATTTTAAAAACACTTTATTACATTTGGATTATTAATGGCACATTAATACTTTTCTGAAAGGAATAACGCAACCAATTAATACAGTCTGAAGGGGAAACATAATAAATTGTTGCTGTAACCTGTTATTGCCTAATTTAGAGAATACCCCTGGTGATGGTTTGACTAATTTTGTACAGGGAGCAGTGGGGGTTGCTCCTGGTTCGCGCGATCCGGTAACGGTGATGGTGTGACGTCACCAAGCCTGTTCTCCATGGCTGGGAGCTGGGCCCACCCACACGCTCATACTTACTTTTTTTCTCCACTTTTGCGGCGAACGCACAAAGTGCGTGCATGAAGAGAACCGGTAGTAAAGGTAAGTAGAATCCACCCCTGACAGGGAGCCCTTAGAAAACTGATTCTCAGATGTTGCATGAACCCAGCCAGTTGTGGTTTATTCCACAAAGTATAGCTATGCTTTAATGCAATGTGTAAACCCAGCCATTTAGTGAAATGATAGGTGTTCCCTATATTCAGATTTCCAAGCTCAGGGCCTGATATGGCAGATTGTAGCACTGATAATTACACTGATATCAGCACTGCTTCATTGTATGACTGAGCAGGTTTGCTCTGCTGTTTAAATATTTACAGCAATAGACTTAATCCAAAAGGAACTTAATAAATGTTGATAAGACATTAAGTTATTTTTCGATGTCAGAAGGAACAGTTTTTAGCCAATGGAATAACCAAAACATTAAAAAAAAACTTATATACCCTAACAAAATCACTTTAATTATTAATAAAATTGGGATTGGTATGAGTAGCAGGATTCCTAAGCCTCTTTATAGACATTCTTAACCTAATCATTAAAAGCAGGACTCTAAAGAAAGGCACTAGTGGAGACAGCAATAAAAATAGACTTAGCCAGGCGTTTCCCCATTGTATCATATGACAAACTGATCGGAGAGTATATTGTAATTTTGGCTTCTTCTTTTATTAGAATGTCTTGGAAGAAACTGCTGCAGAGGGAGGTGGGTATAGTGTTTTTTCTCTTGTATTTTTTTTTCTTCTAAATGAGAATAACTACAGTTTCTTAAGCTAAAAATAATCTTTTGTTTCACAAGGACTCTGGGAGATAGTCGGCACCTGCCTCTACCCAATTTGATTATTTCCAAATATACAGGAGGATAGAATGCCTGGGTTGGAAGTGGGTCTCACCAGTCATCTACTCCAATCCCCAATTAATCATTCCCAACACGACCATCTAAATCCCCTGGAATACCTTTAATAAAGAGGAGCCTACCATGGTTCTAAGCACTGCTTAACAGGAGGAACAAGTCTTCCTAATTTTCAGCCAAAATCTCACAGGTTTTTCTTTCATTTTGAAAGAAAGAACAGGCTCCCTTCCTCTTTCGTGTGAAAGCTTTTTAGATATTTGTAGAGTCCTGCCATATCTCTGCTTTGTCTTCTCTTTTGCGAGCAAAAACATGTCCCTTTCTTTAACTATTCTGCATAGGACTTAGCTTCCGGATCTCTTATTTCCATGGTAACTCTTCTAAACCTGCTCCAGCGTTTTCGTGTCCTATTTAAAGTGTGTGCCCTAAACTGGACAGAGTCCTCTAATGAAGCCTTACCAGTGCAGAATATAAAGGAAACACTTCCTCGGAAATACAGCTAATCCTTGATTTACGACCATAATTGAACCTGCAATTTCAGTCATAAGTCATGACGGTTGCAAAATGGGCCACCATGTCACTGTGCCCAATTTCACAACCTTGTTTTGCTATGGCAAACAAAGCAGTCATAGAGCAAATGCCATGGTCATTAAGCATACACTGCAGTTGTTAAGTGAATCCATTGTGCCCTATGGGGTGTGTTTTACTGTAAGCTTCTGGCAAAAATGTTATAAATTGTGATCACGTGGCTGTGGAATGCTGCAAACAGACATAAATCCAGATATTGGAACTTTGAATCTGGGTCATAAACTCCTTTTGGGGGGAGGGGTCTCTTGTAACTTTGAACGGTCACTAAATGACCAGTCGTAACTCAAGGACTACCTGTAATGCTTTTGTTAACGTAATTCAGAACTGCACTGGCCTTTTTCACTGCTTCCTAACATTGCTTTCTCATATTCACTTAGTGCCCACCCCCCACCCTCATCCTGCAATCCTGATCTTTCTTGCTTCTGTTGGGATCAGCCGGCATTGTTTAGCTGATGGAACCTGGAGGAGACCGACCCTGGGGGATCTTACCAGTCGCAAGGAGACTCAGGGTAGGAGATGATTTTGGAGATATCAAGTCAGCATGATTTATAAGTCACAATTCATGGCTTCAATCTTCCCACTGTGATTTATTCAACAAAGCACAATTAAAATAAGCCATGATTAGGTTGATGGACGAACAGCCGTGGAGATGTGTCACTTTCTCTTACTGAGAGCTGCTGTGTATTTGTCCTAATGTCTATTAGCAAGTGTTTCCAGGGCTAAATTTGGAAACTGCAAATAGTGAATGTTTCTAGCTTCCACACCCATGACTCTCTCTGCTCAGGAGCACAATTGGAGAACTCCAACAGACCCAAAGTGGTTTGTGCCCTTGACTATTCTGGAGATGCCACCACACCTCCCCTTTCCTCATTACACAGCTTAGCTATGCAAACATAGATGCATATCACCAAGGGGCTTGTAACTTGGGCAGGAAAAAAGGACTATTACATGTTTCCCCCCTTAATTAGTTGTTATAAATGTTAGTGTATTGTCTGGTTTCCATACATTGATATTTATATAACGTCTTTGAAAACACTAACATTCTATTATTTAAATAGCTTAGACTATTGAGAATAGAAAAGAGAGAAAATATTGTGTATGTGTGCGTGTGTACAATACCTATTACATGGGAAAAATATCTATTAAAAATATCTATTAAAAGGAAAAGATAAACAGAGCAAATTTAATAAGAATTACCAATAAAACAAACAAACAAACAAAGAGCTACTGGATTTCTAACTCATCCCTTTTTATATATCTGCTGATTTACAATATTTGTAGATAATTGGGCTGCCTTAGTAGTCAGACTGTAAGTGATTATCAAATGTTAGTTCTCACAGAATCAGAATATTTCTTACTACCATGCTTAAGGGAAATTTGAATACTATAATTAATGTTACATTTCCTTTAAATATGCCTTTTTAATATGCAATCTGTCTATTACTTATGTGTAGGTTATAGATGCATGTCCCACATTTCTATTTAATACTGTATCATATCCAAGCATGAGTATTTGCTGTTCAGCTTCCATGCTGAGACTAGGTCTAACTGGGTTGAAAGATTGAGTTTTCAGAATTTGAGAAAAAGAATACTTAAGACCCCTGATAACTAAGATAAAAGTAATAATTTGTGATTGTAAGTGAACTCTTACACACATATACATCTATACATTCACAGTTGAACTTTCTTCTGACTACACCAGCATAGGACTGAAGTTTTAGGTTCTCTTCCTAAATGCATTTGCTAGAAAACCTCACTAAGCATTTTCATGTGAATTAACCTGTGTAAAATTGCATTACCAATCTCCCAGTTCTATGAATACTAATTAGAGAAGCATAAAAGACACTTTAACCCAATTGTTAGTTTAAAAAACGCTTCCTGAAATGAAATACTCCCAAATTCTAACAGTGAGTTCATGATCCTCCATACTTCTATAATTGTTTTACACTGCTTGCTCTCTTTAGTGTAAGAAAGTATTGCCATGAAATATAAAAGTGCACCTCAATCTCCTCGAAATGGAAATATTCCTGTAGTGAATGTTCATATACATTGGCATAGTGTCTAACCTAATCTATCAGTTCCTCAAACCAATTCATATAGTGATAAAGAGAAATGCTTAACACAGAGAACTAGCCCAGCATTCTTTCTAATATAATCCCCTTCAAAGAAACGCAGCAGAACTCACCTGTCCTGATGATTCCTATATTCAGTGCTGTTCAAGAATGTGTGGCTGTCTTCACAATACCCGCTATTCTGTCTCAAACCAGCCGCGTTTACTGTAAGAGCACCCAAACACCTGTGAACTGCAGAGACTCCAAAGTGGGGGTGGAGTGGAGAGGCTATGATGTCATTTGAGACAGCATCCATTCATAAAAAACGAGTAGCAGCAGCTAGTTTGCAAATCATCTGTCTCAGCTTCAGTCCCATTCTTTGATAATATAAAGAGGAGTAAGATATGAGGCCCTCTTGTGGTGAACTGTCTGTTTCTCCAACTTTTCCAGAGACTGACATGAAGGGGAAACTTGGACCTTTGCTCATGGTAATCAGTTATACATAATGTAGTTCATGATAAATAATTAAAACTGTGCCAGCTAAGCTACTTAAATATAATCAATGAAAAAAGAAGTTCCTATATCTAGGCTGCCACTTAAAAGACAGGACCCAAAAGGGAATCAGGTGGAGGAACAAACAAATAAATCCAAGAACTAATTCTGAACATTAAATAAATCTGATGGTTGTCTGCATACAGGTCAAGACCAGAAAGTGCCTACTTCAGCTGTCCTTTGCTGCATGGCTATGGAAAGATGACCAGGCTTTTTAGCTAAATAGCTGTAAATTGAGAAATCTGGAATATTTGACATCTGGAATATTTTGTTTTACTGATGGGAAATCAGAGATCTGAATTATGTTTCCTAAGTGTGGAATAAATTATAATATACATTATGATTTAACTGTGGATTGTTGAAGAAACCTTAAAAGTTAGGTTCATATATGTTAAGCCAAAATTGAACTGCTTAACACTGGGATTGCAGATAGCCCAATAGTGCTTTGAAAATTACACTTTAAGAGCACTAGTGCAAAACGAATAGTGTGATTTGCATGTGTGCATCTACTGAAAAATAAAAGGAAGTGCAACTTAAATATATTTGCCAGCATTTTTGATAATTTGTTTTCCTGACTGGTTCATTTAGGCTCACATTGCATTTTCTTAATCCAAGAGGCTTATTCCAAAAGGATTGAAAGCATAGTTTGCTAAACATTTGAGAATAAAAATATTATGTATGAGCCACTTTTTTTTTCCTGAGAAATAGTATCCAAAACAAAGCTGCTGACAAAAATAAAAATGCATTGAAAATTATTTCCTTTTTTTTACTCATCAATGTTTCTATTTTATTCTTCTCAGCTCAGCAAAATGCTGGAAACAAATGATGTAAGGGGCTGAGGGTTCTGAGAAGATAACTCTCCGAAATAGAACACTGCTGGATCAAAGACTAGAAAGCAGAAGACCATGACTTGCCTGGACATTCCCTACCCATGAAAGTCAGCCAGGTAATCTTGGGCCAGAGGGCCACTCTCTCTCCTCACAGTTGTTGTGGGCAAAATAGAAAGAGGTAGGTAGGTTATATATGTTTGCATCTTGAGCAATTCATAAAAACAAGAAAGACAAGAAAGAAAGAAAGAAAGAAAGAAAGAAAGAAAGAAAGAGAGAGAGACAGAGAGAAAGAAGAAAGAAAAAGAAAAAGAAAGCAAGAAAAAGAAAGACAGACAGAGAAAAAAAACCAATAGAAGAAAAATCAGGATATAAAACTGTTTGGATCAAGCCAGGAAACACTCTTGTTTCAGAAAAAAAAAATCCAACACATCCTTAAAGGAGAGGTAACTGAGTTGTAATTGTGATGGTTCCTTTTTAAGCCACTAGAAGTCAAGTGATCCAAAAGACATGAATTTGAAATTTACACAGAAATTTACACAGAAATATACAAAGATGCAATACAAAGGGAGAGCAGAAATGCTTACGCATAGACAGAACGTGTTGCTTCATTACACAAAAGAAAATATAGGCAGTCTATGGCAGGGGTGAAATCTAAATTTTGTTACTACCGGTTCTGTGGGCGTGGCTTGGTGGGCGTGGCAGGGGAAGGAT
>JANHFM010005285.1:54303-69794 GCA_032468115.1 Grayia smithii | reverse complement strand
GCACTTGAGTTGTGCTCGAAACTGTAAGCTGCCCTGAGTCTCCGGAGAAGGGCGGGATATAAATAGAAATAAAAAAATAAAATAAAAAAATCCAAGGATACTGTGACATCACCAGAATTAGTAGGAGTGGGCCTCTTTTTTACCCTTTTTCTGATTCTAACCTTTGCCCCTGGGTTTTATAAACTGGAATTAGAAGTAGAAGGTCTTTTAGAGAAAAATTGTTACATTCCCTTCCTTAAGCTTTCTAATCTGAAAAATTATCTCTTATTACTGTCCTGGTGCCTTTAAGGAGGTGGAAGAAAGGATGAAGATTGTTCATGGGATGTTTGCTTCCCAAGATTTCCCACTATCTCTCCACCTTTAAACATCCCTACAAAACCTGAACTGGTCCAAAGAAACAACCTTTAGGAATAGGAACTGAACACTTTGGCACACTGTTTTTCTTCTCTGCCTTAATTTTGAACCAAAAATACTAATCAAAATACTAGCATTAGGCCATTTTGTTGCTGCATTTCAGGTGGGGATCTTGAGGTTTTAAGGAACTAAATACAGATTTAGTTGGGGAGTCAAAAGCTGCCTGTAGTTGTCTACCAACTGTTCTAGGGAATCCGTCTACACTGAGTCCTGTTGTAAAGCATTTCTTTCGTGTGAGAGAAATAGGAAAATGAAAAAATCAGCATTAAAATTAAAATACCTTTATTTTTAAGACTTACTTCTTCATCGTTACTAGGTGACAGAATCCCAAATAGTGAAGAAACTTTTCTACCTATTCCAGAAAACATGCCTTGTCCTTGAGCTAAACCATGTTGGTAAATCTTGCCATTGCTATCAGGTGTAAGTCGGATAAACTGGCTCCTTGCCGAGGATAAAATAAAGCTTCCACCCTAAAAGAAAGTTCAGTTCAGCTTTTTGGAAAACCTGTATTGATATTTTGCTTTTAAAAACAGACTAGCTAACCAACTTCAAAATTATAATTCTATTTCATTTTATATATAAATAGTGAAAAAATAGATTCCAGAGCTTTTACTAAGCTGTCACAAAGCATCTTTAATGTACCTTTACAGCTGTAAGAAAATTATAAAGAGCACCGCCAAAATCCATGTTCGTCTCAGTATAGGAACTTTCGTGCACGAGGCTGGGCCAGTAACGTATTGTTCCTTCACGAGTGGCAGCCATTACCACAAGGGACTTGAAAATATAAAAATATATATACACATGTTAATTCTATTAATTATTTAGTGTTCACATCAGTCTAGAGTCTCAAGGTCTAAGTCTGTTGTAGTATAAGAAAAAATGAATTTCTAGTCTGCTGAGAATTATAAACTTGTCAGACATAAATTTATATCTGTATTGCAGTGTTTCTTAACAGATATTTTACAATATATTATCCTCCATTGAATCTAAATAGTTTTTTAAATGTAGAAATACAGATTTTAGGTGCATTACAAACTACAACTTTACAGAGATAATAAACCAAAGAAGTTTTCCTCTATGAAAAAAGTCAGTGAAAATGAACAGAACTAGGTTATTTGAGTAATTAGCTACAATGCCCCCTGACTTCCTAGGAGAGAAGATACAAAAATAGATTTTTTAATTTAGTGATTTAAGCAGCCAAAATAGAATATTTTTAAAGTTTTTATTAAATATTATAGAATAAAAAGACAAATTTAAAGAAAAAAGGAAAGTGGAATGATTATTAAAGCAAAGGATTAGTATGAATTGAAGTCTTTCTTAATTTAATCCTAATATCTCATTTGCATCTCAGCATAAGAATGTTTTAATACTCACTCTAGGACATAGTTTTAGAACACCAGAAATAACATAACAGAATGACTACTTTAATTTTCCAAAATAGTGCTCTGAATCATCCTGACATTGTTTATTTATATATAGTAACATAGACAGCATATAAAGTAGATTGGTAAATAAATAAATTTAATTGATTTTTATAGCTGGATAGTGAATACTTCTAAAGCAATTAAAACTACACCTAAGTGATTTCAGCACTTATAATTAGCAAATTGCCTTAATTCAATGAACATATATTAGACGAACATTCCTGCCCTGCAAACAACTGCCTCAGATTTCAGTAAATATGTACTGATACAATTATATGTTTTCAACTATAACATTACCATGAGGAAGAATTTTGAACAGTACTTAATGCAATTAATCAATAGTTATTAAAGCTTATTTTTTAGATTTGTGTTGTTATATTAAACACAGAAATTCCTCAGCCTTTTATTTAAAATCATAT
The DNA here is from genome assembly GCA_032468115.1 of Grayia smithii. Classification (NCBI taxonomy): domain Eukaryota; kingdom Metazoa; phylum Chordata; class Lepidosauria; order Squamata; family Grayiidae; genus Grayia; species Grayia smithii. Next base: position 67,537 of record JANHFM010005285.1, on the reverse strand, counting down.
TTAAAGATGTGTGGTATACTGACTGCATGGTAAGTACCGGTAAAATTTCCAAATGGAGCATGAAAATGGCATAAATTGAATGTATAATAATGTCTTCAAAAGCTATTTAAATATTCCTAACCTGTAAAGAAGATGCTTCACCAGGAACATTAAGACAGCATACTGCTACCAGATGTGCAGTCCAAATATAGTCACTTGGTGGCAACTGAAGTTCTTTGCATATAGAACACTGTAACACAAAAAGTATACATATATACTCTTTAATTTAGTATTCTGCATTTATATTAGTCAGTTATAATGTTTCTTGCTTTGAATAAAAGAAAAGATTGGTCAACTCTCAGTTATTTTTTCCCTAAAAAGCTGACAAATATATTTAAAAAAAGATAATGTATTCTAAATTGAGCTCAGTGTTTAACAAAGATGTAATAAGTGTCAAAGAACAGCAGCATTAAAACTTAATTTTTTAAATAATGTGAACCATGTGCAAAACCCCCCAACAATAATGGATAGAGAATAATTTGAAATATTATCTGCCTAGCACTACAAATAAATCTATAAATGGTATACGAGAACTTTCTTGGATTAAAGTTTTTTATTACAAAATAATTCTCAGTAGATTCTAACAACTAAATATAAATCTTTCACTTTTTAAAAAAAATTATATATTTTTTTAAAAAATATTACAAGCAGAATATTTTTTCTCAACTCACTGATGCTGATTACATACTTATTTGGAAGCCTACTACACAAAGACTTTTCAACCAAGAATAGTTAAACTTATATAATTACTTTTCTTTTATAATGCACACTTATAGGAAGAACTATTCACTATTATGATCAGATATCCAATATAAAATTATTTGCAGAATGATGTGGTTTGTTTCCATTCAATTTCATCCCCAAATATGATACACCCCTAAAGATTGCCTCATTTTAGGAGGGAAAAACAGAACATCAAGGAACAAAATAAACCACTTTCCTCATTAATATAAAGTCTAAATGTTGCAGAACGTATGCACTATAGATGTATTCCAACTTCACATAAACAAGAGTCCAGAAAATGCTGCTGATTTGAGGTAGTTCATTTGCCTACGTTTTTATTTTGAACATATACATCATAACTATGCCTGTTTCAATACATTTCAATTTGGTATTACTTTACCTTGGCAATTGATGATTGACCAATCTTCCAAATAATTAGTCTATCTTTATGGACTAGCCAAGCCCATCCACTTTCATCTAGCAGCATACTCAAATCGTCCTCAGCTATAATAAATAATAGATTTCAAAATAAATTATGTATAAATTAAATAAAATCCAGACTTGCCTTCCTCTCTGAGGATGGCCCAAATCTGTAAGTAGTTCATAGGGAAAAACGAATTTCATTAGACACCCAAGGCAGGTAAGTTTTTGACAATGAGTAATGTTAAGAGCAGAGAAAAATTGACAATAAGTAACAATCTCATAAAACGATATGATTATGTGGTCAACTTCACAAATTAACTTTATTCTATTTTATACAGGTAATCCTCAGATTAGGACCACTTATTCAGTGACCGTTCAAAATTACAATGGCAGTGAATGAGGGGGACTTACAACCAGTCCACAAAGTTGCAGCTATTGGTTACAGGGTCACGGTTGGTTGGTTGGTTGCTTGGATGCCAGGCTCATAATTACAACACTGGGACTGCCAGAATGACCATCGATATGCAATTGAAACTCCAGTCCCAATTGCTGTTGTAAGCAATTCCAACTACATCACTTAGCGATGGAAATTTCAATTGCTGTTATAACCTGAGGACTCTCTGCAACCGCTGACACTTCTCAGTTGCTAGAAATAATTAGGCACAGCTGATAGAAGACATTTTCAAGTACATAATTATTTGAGTGGCAGATAGAAATAATGAGTTATGGCTTCCAAGCCAAGAATGTTTGCTTCGAGAAGAAATATGAACCACTCAGGACAATTTGAATCATTCTGATGTTATAAGTTCTTAAACAGCAACATTGCTGTCTTGCTAATTTACAGATACTAGCAAAAATAATGCTATTTAATATCTAAATTCTATTTTTTCCATTACATAATTATCATTTATTTGTATGAACAAATTAAAAAAAAAACTTACCATCAGCCATTCTCAAAGCCTCTACAACTTTTACTGGCAAAGGTGAACCAAACTTTTTTACATCATAATTGATAGTTTCATTTCCTGTTGGATGATGTACAACCTTTGTAGGTGTACACCTAAGCAGAAAAAAATAATGATTTAATAATGAAATTAACAGCATTGATTTAATTTTTGTTACTTACAATCATCATTGCATGAATTCTTTAGCTATCCAATAGTTGAAGTCAAAACAAATTGTATACAGGTGGTCCTTGACTTATAACCATTTATTCACTGGTAGTTCAAAATTACAATGGCACTGAATGGAATTGTGTTGAACATCATGGCTGCTGCAGGATTCCCGTGGTGACCTGATCAAAATTTGCATGCTTCAGAAGTTGCATTCCCCAAATCTCATATGAGTTGTGAGAATGAGGCTTCTGAAGCACTTGTGAGAATTCAGTCTGCACACTGCACAATAAATTTTACTTCTGAATCCTTTTCAATGTCATTGACGCTAAACTGAACAGAAATTCAAATTAAACAATTTTAAAATTGTTTTACATTGAGTCAAACCATGGGCGTATCTAGTCCTGATCTAACTGGGAATCCTAGTTCAAGACCTTAAATGTTTTTCACCACTGCAGAAGAACAGGAAGCGGGACACACAAACACACAACACCCAATAGGTTTTCAACACATTTATTGCATTCAGAAGCTGACATAACAATACAACATGAAATAAAAACAAACAAACTCATAGATATACTCAAAATAGAAAAAAAAAACTAAAAGAAGGATCAGCCAGACTAAAAATTCTGGAATAAAAGTATTTTAGCCTTTAACACATAAAAATTGTGGTCTTTACACTGTTATATTTAATGATATTAAATAATGGGTTAATCTATCATTGTATAAGCCTGAAAAATCAGAATTTGAGAGTTATGTTTCACTATCCACTAGGAATACAAGTACGAGAATTGTTCATATGATGAAAACTGACCAATAGAAGTATGTTATCCCCTCTTTCTTGGGTACTTAAGATTTCTTAGCGCTCTTTAAATACAAGAAATAAAAGGTATATTTTTATTAACCCTTTGAAAAGGAGTATCCAACACTGGAGAAATAAAAATGCGACTATTTTTGTTTGTTTGTTTGTTACATAAGTGGCAGCTTAAAAGAGCCCCATCCTATTCGTGAATGACAGACTGCAGCCTACAAGGGAAAATCTTTAATCCTTCCTTTCCTCTGAAAGCAGCACCGCATTTGAAGGGACCACACATCATTTCCAGGGGAGGGAACTTCCTTGAAAAACGCCTTCGGTGTTCCCGCCTCAACTGAGGCGACCCCAGGAATTGACCCCATCCCCACCCAGCAACACTTATTTGCTCTTTTGCCATTAAAACGTCCCCTGAAAACAAGGCCCCCTCATCTCCCACTCCAGACGCCCTTTGCATTCACACCAATCGCCTGGAAGGAGGGCCCGGTTAGGCTCCACCCACCGATGGGCGGGGCAGAGTACTCACCGCGCAGAGAGGGAACCGAGGTGTCTCCTCGTTGCCGGCGAGAAGAAGGCTGGGGAAGAGACGGACGGGGTCACCAGCATTTGGCTCTTCTTACCTCCGGGGCGGAGGCTTCTTCGGCCCGAACCACCACCGCCGCCGCCGCCGCCTGGCGTGTGAGGCGAGGTGGGAGTGGAAAGAAACATTGCTGCCTCGGTGCGAAAAACCGAGGAGCCGTTATAAAAAAAAAATAAAAAATATCCCAAGCTTTTCAAGTCCCGTTGCTGTCGCTTTCTCGTAAAGCAAAACCGGCTCACCTAAATGACGTCGTATTTCCTCCAAGCATGGGATTGGCTGAAGATTTCCCCGCCCCCTTGGCTTGGTCCAATTGACCCAGAAAAGCGGGAAGTACTGTTGTGTGGGTGGGTGTATTTGTTGTGGGCAGGACGGCAATGAAAAGTAGCGGGAGACGAGAGCCGGTATTGGACGGTGCAGCATTTTAAAGCATATTTCAAACTCCGAACTAGGCTGTTCTTTCCCTGTGTCATATAATATGAGGGCAAATGCATAATTTTGCATTTTGTCATGTTTATGTAGTGTATATTGGAGCTGGTGACCCTTTGTGACCTGTATGCAACGAAATTTGCATTAAATAGCAATAGCACTTAGACCTGTAGTTCTCAACCTTCCTAATGCCGTGACCCTTTAATACAGTTCCACATGTTGTGGTGACCCCCCAACCATATAATTATTTTCGTTGCACCTTCATAACTGTAATTTTGCTACTATTATCAATTGCAATGTAAACACCTGAAAGGCAAGTGTTTCCTCGACCTTTCTCACAAGCGCAATGGCCCACATCTAACGCAAATCGGAGGCTATGGCGCCTACTTGGAAATAGGACTTATTAGACTTGCCTGGAGATGGATAGAGGAGCGGTGTCTCGGTTCCTAAGACCATCGAAAATACGTGTTTTCCAAAGGTCTTAGGCAACCCCTGTGAAAGGGTCATTCGACCCCCAAAGGGGTCCCGACCCACAGGTTGAGAACCACTAACTTAGACTTATATACCGCTTCATAGTGCTTTTACAGCCCTCTCTAAGTGGTTTACAGAGTTAGCATATTGCCCCCAACAATCTGTGTCCTCATTTTACCCACCTTGGAAGGATGAGTCAACCTTGAGCCGGTGAGATTTGAACTGCAGCTAGCAGTCAGCTGAAGTAGCCTGCAGTACTGCACTCTAACAACTGCGCCACCTCGGCTCATGTATGATTAGTGTACATTCAAAGTGACATTTATTCTAAGTCATTCTAAGTCTAAGTAAGTTCCTGACGTTATGATAATGTATTGGTGTTTTGTCACAGATAAAAAATTACATTAATTTTAAAAGCCATAATAAAATCCCATAAAATTAAAAACCCAATTACCTCAGCCTATCTGCTGAAACAGCCACGTCTTCAGGCTCTATAAGCTCAAATAAGTAAGCTATTTTAGTACAGGGACTCCTTGATTAACAATAGTAATAGGGAACAGAATGTTTGCTGTTAAGCAATGAGGTTGTAAAGCATGATGTCAGATGAACAATGGCAATTCCAGCAATCCCTGGTTAATAGACTTTGCATAATTGCAACTTCTGATTTCCTGACAGCTTTCCCCATGGTCTCTGCTTGAGTAGTTGGCAGGGAAGGTTGCAAATAACAATTGTGGTTGTGGGATGCGGCTACAGTTGGAAATTTAGACTGGTTGCCAAGCACCTGGATCACATTCACATGACTATGAGATTGCTATGCTGGTGAGAACCAGTTGTAACTACTACTTATTCAATGCTGTCACGAGTTCAACAAGTGAACAAGTGGTAGTTAACAGAACAACTGAAATCTTGACCATGACCTGGGAACAAGATGAAAGCAAAGTTATTGGTTTGACTTGTATCCCACTGCAACTGACTCTTGGCAGCTAACAAAGAATACTGCAATGAGAGTCAAACCATTCATATAAAACAACTACATAAATGACAACAAAATTAAAAGAAAATAATTATTCCCAATAAATTATCTGACTTAAATTGACACTAGCTTAGAAAGTATTCTGTTATTAAAATGAGGATGGATAGTACACAGTGGTTAACAATATCAAACAATATCAAAATGGTTGGGAATGAAATCCAAAGTTTAGGTTTTGCCCTTTGCATCCAAAGACTGTTGAATGATGGTCAAGAAAATTGAGGTTTTAGGATACATATATAAAACTTTCCAATTGTTAATAGAATAGAATTCTTTATTGGCCAAGAAATTTGTCTTGGTGCATACTCTCCGTGTACATAATTAAGTATTCACCCAGTTTATTAGACTCACATTCCACCGAGTCAAACTAGCCATACCAGCTGGATTTGTACAACACATTGGTTATAATGTGTTACTCTTTATCATTTCCCAATTCTGTGGAGCATGTGGACATAGCCAAAAAACCTGTGTGTGCATTACAGTGCTCGTTTCTGATGTAGTGAGGTTATTTGGTCTATTAAAAAAATAATAATTTACAGAGCAGTTCTTGCCGTTTATCTCCACAGACACCTCTTATATTGTGGAAACATCGTTTCCTATATTCCCATAACTTTATTCTGGAATAGCCTTTTTTGGAGCTCAGATTCACCCCCTCCTCACAGTCCTTTAGGACTAAAAAGTGAACTATTCCAGACAGTGTTTCCTTAATTTTATATATTGCACATTTTAAGTTATTACAAATCTCTTCCTCATCATATTGTAGACCCACCCAAATTATTTCATCCTTGCACCTATTTATAGAGAACTATCGGAACTCTTGCAGGCCATAAAGTTAGATAACAAAAACAAATCTCAATGCAAAATTATTTCCTATCTCACCAAATTTGTTACTATTGATCCAATTAGGAAATGTTGCTATCATTCTGTTTATATAGCTTTGCTTTAGCATATTAATTATGTATGAGAATAACTGGCATGTCCTCACAAATTACTTTTACTTTTTAACAAAGACCATGGAAAAATATTGTGCTTTCATCATTTATATTAGCAACTTTGCCACAACTGCCTACAATGAGGCAAATGGAATTAAATGAAAAATAGCATTTTATGCAAGAAAGATGCTTTATTTATTCTTTGTTTAAAAAGGAAAAGGTATGCCTGATTATAGTTGAAAAAGTAAAAAGAATATCTGAAAATGAGAAAACCTAAGGATAAAAAGGATAAGAATGGAAAAATGTCATATATACTGGTAATTTATTAATACATTTTATTGTTATACAAAATATTACCCACAAGAACTATGGAACAAAGAGTAGAAAAAAAATGCTCTTTATATCAAAATTACCGTAGATAACCTTGCTTTAGACTGCATTACTAAATGTTTCATTATCACACTGTGCATCCCCCAGGAACCAGGAATTAACTATGGTAAAGAATCGGTTCTTTGCAGGACTAAAAAACTATTTTGGTTCTGGTCAGCTGCAAAATACCCCCTATATTAAATGACATTAAGACAATGAGATTTTTTTTAAAAAAACTACAGAGCAGTAAGCATGATGCCAATTATAGCCTTCATGGCCACTTGAATGGAACATAAATCATTACAGTGCCAATTTTATGTGTCACTAAACTGGAAGGACCAATGATAATGAAGTCTGTTAATGAAGAAAAAATCCAGGATTTTTTCTAAAGTATTTGAAGTTAATGTGAAAATAACTGAATTTCTTTAAAACATTCATTCTGATCAGCACTATAATTTTTGAAAATTGTGAAAAGTTTCATTTATATACCAACATTCCATATTGATTTTGTTCTAATCAATAGTTTTATATTTATGGGGTCCTTGATGCTGTTTGAGCTTGGTTGTTTGCTTGCAGAGAAAAATCGGGGGGGGCTGGGGCTGGAGGCACCTTTTGGGCATCCAGTAGACATGAGTGTCCTAATTTCTAATCTAATATCCCATATGGTATATGTGCATTTAGAGCTTTGTCATTTTTCCCTTCTTTCAGTATGATCCATGACTTTAATTTATTTAGAAAATGTAACTATGACATTTTGTCATCAACCTTTGATTAATCAATTTAGAGACAAGTCATAAGACAGTTATATAGATAATATTGTAAACCACCATATGAACCAAATGTAAAGTGGAAGTATGGGAATAAATTCCTTGTCGTTAATATTCTTTGAATACTTAACAAGAATCTTATCGTATTTTCCATTTTATACATTTATCAGTTCATTCTAAGTTCAACTCATTGGGTGTTAACTGGCAGCAATTTAAGTAAAACGACGGTATCACATTGTGGCTTAAACGTATGCCACTTCCCACTTTTTTTTACTCATGGTTAGCTGAATACTGTAACTGTTTGAAAGTATAATATTGATGATCCTTTCCCTCCATCTATGCATACAATGGGAAGCAATATGGGTTTCTGTATGGGTAAACTAATATAACACTGATTTTTAGAATTCCACTTCTATATTGCAGAGTTTTAGTCAAAATAGAACTATTTATGTATCAATAGACTGGCTAAATATCAACTGACTGATCTGTTACTGATTACCAGTAATTAAAATGATTTTTTAAAGCATCACTGTTTATCCTTAAAGGGAAGAGTCTTCAAAGAAAACAGGTCTGATAAATTTTCTGTGCTACAAAATACTGATAATTTAAAAGAAACAATAGGTAAAGGAAAAATGGAATAGAGCGGATTGAAAGACAAAAGGCAAGACATATATCAAGATACCATCAGCAAAACATAATTTGCTGGATAAGTTATTTCTTGATACACAATTGGGAACATAAAATACTTTGACAGCAGGGATGTGATAGAATTTGCTTTGACTAATAATATTCTTTGCATTAATGCTGACCAAATCATGAGGGTTTTTGTATTTGTGAATTTAGTTTGTCTTCATAATGATAAAATTATTAAAATCATAATGATTTAAAAGGAAGACAAAATATGAAAAGACATTTGGTGTGAAAATAAACTAGCTGATAATTCAAAGTAGGCTGCCAAATCATAAAATTAAATTCTGCAAGCACTCATGATATATCCATTAATCTAGGGATCAGCAGTGTTGTACTTACTGTACTCTCACATAGATCCTTTACAAAAAGTTTGCAAACTTCTTAAGTTTCTTTGTTTTCGGAAGGAGGTAACCATGTTATACAACGGCACCTGGGTCTGGAAAGTATATCTATCCCAGCATTAATCACATAGCAATTGTAGAATCTTACAAACAATTCACTCTTGGATTGCACCACAATATAATTACTTAAATGCTTTGAATAAAAAGCTTAAGGTAATAAATTTTTGCAAATATCTGAAGTACACTTAAAAATATATACAACACATTTATTGAAACATAATTTAAATTCTTGGAAATAATACCCTTTCCTAGTTAGACCTTTTCATTCTTTTTTTAAAAAGGATATTTTTCAATTAGATGCAAAATGTTCAATATTTTGGATAAAAGACTGTTTTTTCATTAATTTGCTGAAAAGTCCACTTGGGTTTGCAAGCAGTGTTTCATGCTTTCCACACTCAACTATTCTGCCTTGGTCCAGAACTGCAACAGAATTAGCATTCTGAATGGTGGAGAGTCGATGAGCAATAATAAGAACAGTTCTGCCTTCCATCAGCCGGTCTAAAGCTTCTTGAACAAGATATTCATTTTCAGCATCCAAAGCACTAATTAATGAATAGAATGAAAAATAAGGTTATTCTTCACATTATTAATCTTAGTGCAGAGACTTTACTAGACCATAATTGCCTGTACAACTTCTTTCATTTCATTTTCATTTAAATTTAAAATTGTCTTTAAAAAATATTTAATGGTGTCATGATTTTTAAACAAAAGCGATTATTTAAATTTGTGAGAGATTTGCTTTCAACAAAGAGAGCCCAATATTTCACAGATGATGTCCTCAAAACTGAGTTAAGACATTTTCATTTTTAATCTGCAATTTAAATACCTCATTATAGTGTAAAGAAGTATTATAGAATCATGAAATAGGAATGACTTGGGGAAGCTTGACAGTGTTAGCATACTGGGTTGTACAGGTACGCCTCATCTTACAACCATTTCTTTAGTGACCATTGAAAGTTACATTTGAATCAAAAAAAATTATTTATGACCATTTTTCACCATTAGAGTATCCCAATGATCAAAATCTGGATGCTTGGCAACTGGCTTGTATTAATGGCAGATGCAATGAGAGCAATCAACCAATGGAACAGCTTGCCTTAAGAAGTTCTGGGAGCTTCATCACTGGAAGCTTTCAAGAAAAGACTGGACTTCCATCTGTCAGAAATGGTGTAGGGTCTCCTGGTTGGGTGGGGGGTTGGACTAGATAACCTACAAGGAATCTTCCAACTCTGTTAATCTGTTAAATATGTTCTAGGACCGTGTTGGCGAACCTATGGCACGCATGCCGGAAGTGGCACGCAGAGCCATTTCTCTTGGCATGCAAGCTGTCACTGAACCTACCTGCTCGTGCGCATGCATGCAGTTCAGCTCTCTCATGCGCATGTGCACATGGTTGCGCATGCATGTATAACAGCCAGTGTGCAGCATGCGCATGTGCAGATGGTGTGGTTACATACACGCTGTGGGAGGCATGCGCGTGACTGCTCTGTGCATGTGCAGTGGCGCAGTTGCATGCGCAATTTGGTGGGTGCGCGCAACAGCTCTGCGCATGTGCAGATGACGCAGTTGTGCCCTCACCACAGACAGTGACAGCTCTGCGCAGTGGCACAGTTATGAGTGCAAGTCAGGACTGGGTGGCACGCGAGCCGAAAAAGATTCGCCATCGCTGTTCTAGGATAATGTGTTTACGTTTTGCGACTTATGTCCAAGTCAATGGGGAAGCTAGATTCACTTAACAACCATGTTACTAACTTAATAACTGCAGGGAATCACTTAACAGATGTGGCTAGAAAAGTCATAAAATGGGGCAAAACGTACAACTGTCTTACTTAGCAACGGAAATTTTGGGCTTAATTGTGGTTGTAAATCGAGAACTACCTGTAGTACATATGCAGTTTTCCAGAAAGCAGGGAAGTTTGCATACTTGTACAAATCCAGCCATAAATTCTGTTTAATTTACATCTATCCTGAGAATTGTATCTTTTGAGTTGGATCAGATGAAGTAGTTCACCAGCCTGGTCTGCATGTATTCAAATATATTAGAGCACACTCTTACAAACCCTTCTATTGAGTTGGCTAGAAGCATTATATGTATGGACAACTTCAAATTCATGAAAAGACATCTGGAACAGCATAATGTGTCCTTGCCAGAGCACATGGAATTCTGGCAGGATGTTCTGACAGAACTGCTCTGGGACAGATAGAATGTTTGCCCCAGAAGACATGGCTAGCCACAAAACAACATTTATTGCATAGCAAACTTATGAAGTTGTTCACATTTCCTCTGGTATCTAGGATGCTGCCCCTCCTGTTTAAAAGAAGAGCAGTATCTGAACAATGGGAGATAAAAATGGAAGCTACAAAAGAACATTCCACACTGAGGAAAAATATGTGCAATGTTTTGTCACGAAATCAATAGTAAAGATACTAGAAAGTCTTGTGGGATCGAATATTAATTTAGTAAGAAACAATTTCAACATTGTCCAAGCTACCCACAATTTTCCCAATTTTTATTATTTACCTTGTTGCTTCATCAAGGAGAAGAATTTTGGGATTCTAAAAACAGTACAAGTACAAAAATGTTGAGATTAGAAGTTTATGCAAAAAAAAAATTAAAGGAATGCCAGTTTTATTCTCTAAAGCAATACTAATAAATTACTGAAGTATTTTATTACAAAATACAAGAGGGAGAGGAAGAAAGAAAGAAAATTAAGCTAGAAAAGACATATCTTTTCAAAGCCTTTTTCTTTCACGTAAAAACTTGGTCAACCTTTAGTAACTGTAAGACACTGAAAAGATTGCATTTTAAAAATAACCTGCAAACTCTACTACTATTACAAAGTCAACCACTTTAAAATCCTGATCAAAATTATTGTCTTCTTAGGGTTAATGAGTGATGGTTTTCACACCTGTCTGTTTTAGAAAAAAATATAGACTAAGGTTCAATAATTACAAGATGTTTTACTACTGTTCAAAAAAGGCAATGTAACAGCACACTATTAAAATATACATAATAAATAATATAGTGAAAGAATAATGTATGAGAACTACATTGAAATGCAATGAAAGCATAAAAGTTCCTATTTCTCTTAATTCAAATCATCTTTGTCACATATTTTCCTTGCTCCTTTTCTCTCTTTTAAGGCACAGAAGAAAAAAAGGCTTACCTTCAGAAGAGCTCGAGCAATTGCAATTCGCTGCTTCTGCCCACCTTTGCATAAAAAACATAATGTAAATATTGCATGCATTAATGTATTTTTTTAAAAAGTATTCTGTCAATCAAAACAAATGACATGTACCAATACATTAGTTTTTTTTAATTTTCTGTGGAAAATCTGACTTAAATGGAGAAAATGATTACGGCACTGCAGTTTGACAACAAAATTATTTTAAGCTGTTTAATAAAGTTCAAGAGATGACATCGAAATCAGTACAATCAAGCATGTGCAGTTCTAAGAAAAGGTGTCCAGACCAATGTTTCTCAACCTCAGCAACTTTTAAGATGTGTAGACTCCCAGAATGCTGGCTAGGGGATTTTAGGGAGCTGAAGTCCACACATCTTAAAAGTTGCTGAGATTGAGAAACACTGGTCTAGATGCTGACAGAATAGTATTTGTCAGTAGAATAGAATTCTTCCTTTCTTCTTCTCCATCTCCCACAACTACACTGACCACATTTTCTTGGGGAAAAAAGTAACAAAACCTGAAAAGGGGGCATATCTGAAAAAGGTTGATATATTTTTTTTAATGTTTATGACTAGGCTTTACAAAGGAAAATTCAGGAGCAAAATCAAGGGAAACTGCCAGAATGCCTGTTGTAATAAAAATATCTAAAATCAAACAGTATCTTATTTTAAAAAGACAGCTCAGTTTCCATATTTTTCATCTAACTGTGAAAAACTGCAATTTGCACAGTAAAAATTAAATGAGCAAAATAAAGGACAAAGTTTTTGAAAAATAAATAAATCTAAAGGACGATTTTCTGAAATACAGATCATCCTCAACGTCTGACACAAGGGAGCCCAAAATTTCTGTTGCTAAGTGAGTTTTGCCCCAGTTTAAGACCTTTCTTGCAACAGTTGTTAAGTGAATCACTGTAGTTGTTAAGTTAGTAATACGGATGTTTAGTGAATCTGGCTTCCTCATTGACTTTGCTTGTGAGAAGGTCGCAAAAAGTGATCACATGACTCCGGGACACTTTAACCATCATAAATATGACTCGGTTGCCAAGTGTCTGAATTTTGATTATATGACCATGAAGATGCTGCAATGGTCGTAAGTATGAAAAAAAGTCATAGGTCACTTTTTTCAGTGCCATTGTAACCTTGTACGGTCACTAAATGAACTGTTTTAAGTCAAGGACTACCTGTAAAGAACGGTCCTTTATAACAGTGGTTCTCAACCTGTGGGTCGGGACCCCTTTGGGGGTCGAACAACCCTTTCACAGGGGTCGCCTAAGACCAT
>JANHFM010005284.1:48260-62449 GCA_032468115.1 Grayia smithii | reverse complement strand
GTTTTTTCTGCAGTTCTAATTATCCGTTGAAGTCTGTGTTTGTCTTGTTTGGTTGCAGAGCCAAACCAGACAGTTATAGAGGTGCAGATGACAGACTCAATAATTCATCTGTAGAACTGAATCAGCAGCTCTTTGGTCAGTTTGATCTTTCTGGATTGGCGCAGAATAAGATAACCTATTTTCCACACCCAACATCTAATGACTGCATGTTGGCTATTAAGAAGGGAGAGGTATACATGGATCTGTTCCTTACTATGATACTGACACACTGACAAAATCTGCCCTATTGTATCTCAACACATCTACTTTTGTAAACTTGCTCTATGACATTGCATTCTTGTATATGGGGTACAGTTTGCAGCATTATTTTGGAGAACATGTTTTGCCACTCTCCCTATGGATGTCTATGGAAAGCCTGTGTGTTCAGACTTCCGTGGGAACTGCAGCTATGCATGATTGTTATTTGTGTACATATAGAGGCGCATGGAAAGTCCGTATGCATTAGCTTCTCCTACTTAGATATCTCTGCTCAAGCTGAGGCTTTTTGGAGAATGGCATGATGTTTCATGAAAGGCTTCATTTCCAACCCTTTTTTTCTCTAAATAGATAGTGTTTTTCAAGTGACTCTTCTATTATCATAAACTATAGTTTATTCTGTATATTACATTATATATTCAGTATAATTTATAATTCTCTTTTTTAGTCTTCAGTTATTCAGTTTAACTACTTTTAACTTTTGGAAAGGAAAATTTGAGATTTTGTTGTGTGGTGAATCAGTGAGGGAGTGATAAGAACAGGACAAAAATAGTTTTCTCTGGACTTGGCCATTACAGGATGATATTTAAAATTAATTAAAGGAGCATGTTTAGCGGAGTGCTTTTTAAGTGTTCGCTGTTAAGAGCTTTGTACTAAATGAAATGAAAGAATTTTCATGTTGGGTAAAAGGCTGCATTGCATTTAAGTTAGATTTGCAAAAAAATTAATGGGATAAAAGAAGATGACATGTTTTCCTTTTGGTACACGTACAGGAGACACATGTTAGTCTATAGTGGCAAAAAAATCTGGAATCTTTCTGACTTATAAATTTTATTAAAAGACATAATTTTACATCTGATGCACAGAAGTTAAACTGAAAATGTAGGATTGAAATTTGGGTGGAGGAGGAAAAGAAGATAGATGGCAGATGCAAGTTACATGTGGGATAAATTACAAGTACTTTATCAATTAACAACTGCAATATGTTAAAAACCTATTGCGTTTGTTGAGACCTTCTGAGATTGCCTAAAACCATTAATGTATGGAATATCAACTATTTTCTGATGTTGCCATTAATGTCCTACTTTTCTAAAACAGTTACTTTGAAGTCGCTGTGTATTGGCCTGGAAAGTTAAAAACTCTGCTGTTAAGTTGTTTTTGTTTGAAGTCCTGAGGTCCAATTTGTATCCATTTTTGTCTGTGCAAACTTTATTTCATTTATCTTAAGTATCCAGAGAGGCAAATGCTACCAAATGATGGCATATATCGTATTGGAGAATCTAATCTTGTGAGTGTGTGTTGTGATTGTTAGTCTCATAATGGCCTGTTAGGGTAGATGTGGAGGCAAGGCATACATCTTTGTACAGGATCTGGTTCTGATGTTGGCATGAGTATCCTGTGCTTGTTGCTTGTGAGAATCTGCTTCAGGTTATCTGTATGCAAGTATGGGCCTGTGCCTGATAAAGAGCATTGTCATTGTCCAGTGAGGGCTGTAATTTGTTATTAAGGCATTTGAGAGCTTTGAGTTGTGTGCTGTAGGTGACAACCAGTGATTTCCTGTTATTCTGTTTCTGTGGGGTCTCAGGTCCTCCCGAGAATTGATCTAGCTCAATTGAATTGTCTATTGATTTCAATGGATAGGTAGTTCAATTCTATGGAAGGCATAAAGTGTACCTATAAAATGTTTTTATTTAATTTTATGTGTACAGTGGTACCTTGGTACTCAATTGCTTTGAAACTCATCAGATATGGTACTCAATGCATTTTGTCATGACCATTTTGTCCCAGTATTCATTGTTTGTTTGGTACTCAATGCACAGGGTAGAATTTGTTGGTATCGGCTGCTTGTGACTCACCACATAATTTCTTACAGGAAAATTTTGTTTGGTACTCATCATTTTTGGCACTCATCACGTCTCCTGGAACCAGTTAACGATTGGTACCAAGGTATCATTGTATTATGAAATAAGATGGAGAAATCCCACCAATTTGTAAGCATCAGTATTTTTTTTCTTTTATGTTTGTCTTTCTGCATGGATTTCAAAGCTGCTCTATATAAATATCAATATGCTTCATCTGTACAGGCCTTTAGGTGACACAGAAAACCCACACCGCTGCCTTATAAAATTTTCATTTCACTTTTCTTACTGTAATGAGGTGATAATTTGCCTTATTCAGTGTGATTTTAGTGCTAGTGCTCGTTGGTGTTATTATGAAAATATTCAAAGTTCAACAATGCTTCATTACATACATACATTTAAGGCTGCCTTTTATCAAATGCTGAATCCAATCAACAAACTTCTAATTTAGAGCAGGGAGCTTTTTAGCCAAGCAATGTGGATCGTTCAATCCATTTAGTTGTGAGAGATAATAATGCATTAGGTTAGATGGCAGAAAGGACTGAACACTCCTGTGGAATGGTTGCTTGCTTTGTATTTAATGTGGGCAACTTATTCCACAGGGTTGGCACTCCCACAGAGAAGGCTCTCCCCCTGGGGGCCGACAGCCGGCATTGTCTGGCCGACAGCACCCTGAGGAGGCCAACTCTATGAGGGTACATCGGGCGCTGGGAGATCGATTGTGGCAGAAAGTGGTCCTGCAAGTACCCCGGGCCTAAGCCATGTAAGGCTTTGTAGGTTAAAACCAGCACCTTGAAGTGCACCCGGAGGGCCACTGGTAGCCATTGCAGCTCGTGCAGCAGTGGTGTAACATGGGAGTAACATGGTACCCCCATAACCACCCGTGTAGCCACATTCTGGGCCAGTTGGAGTCTCCTGGTACACCCCAAGGGCAGCCCCATGTAGAGGGCATTGCAGTAGTCCAACCTTGAGGTGACAAGGGCATGGGTGACTGTGCATAAGGCATCCCGGTTGAGGAAAGGACGCAACTGGTGCACCAGGTGAAACTGTGCAAAGCCCCCCCTGGTCACGCCCATCAGATGGTCATCCAGGGACAGCCGCGAATCCAGGAGGACACCTAAGTTGCATTGGTTGATTTAGATATCATGACAGTTGTCTTGCTTGGACAAGCAGAATCTTTGTGGACTGAAAGATAGAGAAAGATAAGGAGGTTTTCCTAGCTTAGCTTGAAGAATAACCATAAATCTGAGAAGGGCACAGCCTCTGTTTTGCCCTTTGTATCTAGGTGACTGACAAGGGTTTTTTGATTCTGCTAAGCAACTACATAATGAATAGGCATAATAGTAATAATCATAACCATTTACAATCATTTCTCATGCAACATAATCATCATAATTTCTCCACGTAACATGTCTTCTTTTAAAAAATGTGCTGTTAGGAAAATATTTATCTTGCCTGGTAAGCAAGCAGTGATATTGGGGAGTTGCAGACACTTGTGGGATTGTGGGAAGAAATGTTCACCCCCCATTTTTCTTTTGTCATAAGAATAAATGTTGCCTGATCTAAATAAGTGAGTTCAGGGTAGATTATTTAGCAAGGTGCAGGTGTGTTTTAGTTTTGTTTTCTTTCTGTCCTCCCTGCTTTTGTGCTTCTTTATTTAATTATTGCCTATTTTATCAACTCCTGGCATTTCGGAAGCAGAGCAAATAATAATGGGAGTATCTTCTCAAACCCAAGTATCAATATTGAGTATACAATAAAATAATTATGAGAAATTATTTGTCATTGTAATCAGGGGTGGGTTCTACTTACCTCTCCTACCGGTTCTAAAGGGGCATGTGCTTTGCGTGTGGTCGGGGCACGCGCATGCCGGACGGGCGCTCCTGCGCACGCACAGAAGCTTTTTTTGGGCTAAAAACGTCAAAAAAAGTTTTCTGCGCATGCACACAAGTGCGCTCCGCACGCTCCACGACCGGGCCGGTAAGTACGGGCGCACGTGGGAGCCGCGGTCCAGGCCGTGTAGAACCAGTTCGGTGACATCACAGCGTCACCGCTACCGGATCGCGCGAACCGGACTGAACCTGGGGCAACCCACCACTATTTGTAATTATGTATACACATTTTGTGTCTGTCAATTATTTACAGTTGTAAAGTGATGGCAACAAATGCAGGTAGGATTTTTTTCCAGTTTAGTAATTATCAGTATATTCCAATTTTTTGCTAATTAGGCAGAGATTAAAATTCCCTAATAAATGAAGTTATTGGTGTGAAACTACTTATATCAATTACAGCATTGACACCTCTTACCAGTAATGTCTCTCCAGGATCTCAGACAAAGAAAAATCTTTTTATCAGCTGATCTTTTTTATTGGAGGTGCTACTGATTAACCTGGAATATTTGATGCAATAGTTGTACCTTTGGCTTACAGTTGTGAGAAGCAAGAGGCTTCTCTTGCTAAAGCTTCATGCTTGATCCATCAGAACTCTTCTTACATGCTTTGCTAAGCCACAAGCTAATTTTTGACTTTGGAAAATAAGCTACAGGTAGTCCTTGATTTACAATAGTTCATTTAGTAACTGTTCGAAGCTACAACGGCACTTTAAAAAAGTGACATGACCACACTTACAACCTTTGTAGCATCTCCGTGATCATACGATCAAAATTCAGATGCTTGGCAACTGGTTTATACTTATGACCACTGCTGTGTCCCAAGGTCATTTGATCCCCTTTTGCAACCTTTTAACAAGCAAAATCAATGGGGAATCCAGATTCAATTAGCAAACAGTGTTACTAACTTAAGAGCTGCAGTGATTCACTTTACAACTCTGACAAGAAAGGTCATAAAATGGGGGAAAACTCACTTAACAAATGTCTCACTTAACAACAGAAATTTTGGTCTCAATTGTGGCCGTAAGTCGAGGACTACTACTTTTAATATTGCATTTTGGTTCTTTAATTCGTTATATTTCTTACGTTTTTCAGTTTCCACACTAATAATAATAGTTATTAATTATTGATTAAGGATTGTTAATTGAGCTTAACTTTCATTAACTCTTTTTTCCCTGCTAATTTCTACCTCTTATGAAGATAGTTTCAAGTATATAAGTAGATCGTAGTTTCAGAAACTGTAGGCTGTTGGTTATGATTAATAAATCATCATTTGGGGATGCTGTCCATCATCCTAATCATAAGAAGTAAAGCTAAACCACACTAAGTCTGTTTTGCTATTAAACTTCTGACACATACAAGTGACAATTGTTTAGATGTGAATTTGGGTCTGCTTAGACAGAATTTTAATTTGGTTAGTTGGAAACAAGTTTGTGCTGCTGTTAACCAACAGGCAGTATTTCAATATATGTTTAAAAATGCAGTATTTCAATTGTTATGAACAGGTGGATGTTTTATTCCAAGTTTTGTTTTTTTTAACCATTTGCCCTTTGCTTCTTCCATATGTGCAGCTGCTTTGGCAAGAAGCATGATCTAGAACTTCTGTTCTCAGCCATGGAAGTAGCACTTTCCCCCATCCTTCCACAAGAACTGAATGCTGTTCCTACCGATGTAAGCCCCATGATCATCAATACGACTCCTACAACTGAGCAAGATGGCAGGGAAGATTTTGATCCCGAACAACAATATGAAAAGCCTCCCCCACTCCACACAGTTGCAGACTGGAAGATTGTTCTCCACTTGCCTGAGATTGAGACATGGCTTCGGATGACATCAGAAAGAGTACGGGAATTGACTTACTCTGTGCAGCAGGATCTGGACAGCAAACACGTGGATGTGCATTTGGTACAACTGAAAGTAAGATTAAATGCTGCTCTCTGCTGGCGCTCTTTCTGAAATGCTGCTTGATTGTGGCACAGACTGCAGGCTGCTATGTGAGAGGAGAAAAATGTCTGAAAGTAGCTGTTTCATTTGTTTCATTTTGTTTATTTCTATATTGATTATATTTCCATACCGTGAATTTAAAACTGGTAAATAGCACATTCACAATACAAATGAAGTTAAAACATCCATTGATAGTACAGTACATTAGATGAATTAAACTTATAGCAATTGACAGAATATTAACAACCAATCTTATGATAATCGTAACAGTAAAAATAATAAAGATGGCATAATTATCATCATTATTATCATCACCACCACCACCAAATGCTGCTTGGAAGAATTTCATCTGACATTAGGGAAGAAGCCAATTAATTTGTAAGGGGGAGGGCCTGTTCCTTAGAACTGGACCATATAATCATGAAATAATGCCTCCTAGTCTTGCCTCAGCCCCCTCACACTCACACATGCATATATGTGCATGTGCATGTGCGTGTACACACACGCAGGCACACACACACACACACATTATGCAGGGGTGGGTTCTACTCACCTTCGCTACCGGTTCTCTTCGTGCACGCGCATGCACAGAAAAATTTATTTACAAAAAATCGCCCAAAAAGCGCTCTGCGCATGCACAGAATGCTAATTTTGGCAATTTTTAAAGAAAAAGGTAAGTTGGGGCGCGCGGGTGGGCCAGGGTCCAGGACGCTGCAAACCAGTTCGGTGACGTCACAGTGTCACCGAACCGGGGGCAAACCACCACTGATTATGGAAGTATGAAACAACCACTATCTCCTTCTGGGATGATTGTATACAGTTTATCTTTTTCTGCAGGAACTATTGTCCAATTTTATAAATTGTTTTCCTTATTTATTTATTAAACATATTCATATGATTTCCCAATTCACAACAGTCACTCGGGAGGGCATACAGCAATAAATAATCACAATTTAAAACCCCAATCCCTCTTCTCCCTCCATGGCAGAGATGGGCCTTTTTCTTGGTCCTAACAGCTGTATTTCCTTAACAGTTGTATTAGCTTAACAGATGCAGGGACCTGCCTATCTGCTCTGGTGGGCTGGATAGATGTACTGAGGAGAGGCAGTCCTTCAAATAAGCTGGCTCCAAGCTATCGGGGACTTTAAAGGTGATAGCCAGCACCTTGAATTGCATCCAAAAGCAAATTGGCAACCAATGCAGCTCTCGCAAAAGAGATGACACGTACACAAATTCAGGCTTGCGCAAAACTATGCAGGCTGCTGCATTTTGAGCAACTGAAGCTTTCTAGATACTCTTCAAGGGCAGTCCCTTCAAGGGCAGTCCCATATAGGGAACATTGCAATAGTCCAAACAGGAGATGACCAGGTCATGGATGAGTGTGAGAAAGTGTGATGAAATGTGCACCTGGAGAAGCAGTGGGGGAGACTTTTGGCAACAGAGTTTTTCCAGAAAGTTCCTGGATTAAGAGACTGTGCAGTCCCAAAATGAATGGAAAATTGGAGGGGCGGGGGAGTAGAGAGATTCAGGATAGCCACTTCCTAGAATCTCTCAGTATATATCTAATAGTTAATTTATAACTCTAGTTTGGCAAGACTCTGTTCATTAGGTATAAGCAAATAAAGGATTGGACTTCATTGGACTTTGCTGTGTCATCTCTGAGCTTGGGCCTGACAGAAAGGCCTGTTGGTCTAGGAATGGGTGTAACTGATGCATAACAAGCATTGTGCAAGGGACCCCCCCTCGCATGCCTGCCATCTGCTCCTCAATCAGGAGTCACAAATTCAGGAAAACCCCCGATTATGCACCAGGTCTGTCTGGGGGCAACCCCAAAGATGGTAATTCCCCAAAATTATATGGCAAAGCATGACTCCAAGTGTATTATCTAATTGCTTCAGCTTGATTGTAATAATCCCACCCCCCCAAATCCAATTTGGTGGTGCTGGATCAGAACCAGCAGATGCCCCACAGTCCCACTAGGCTTTATGTATTACCCACCACACTGACTTGCCTATCTACCCTGACTTCCTATCATTTTTATTCCTTGTTTAACAGGCATCTTGCAACTGTGGCTGTGTAGCTTCATCACCTTGGGTATTTCTAGTGCTCCAAGCTTCTAGCATGAACCTTCAATCTTGTATTCATGTATACCTGCCAGGCTGAGGGAGAAACAGATGCTCCTTAAAAGAGCTTTGACCTATCTGCCACAAGACAAAAGTACACATTAAGTTAAATAACACTTTCAAGGCCTGCCCAGAACTGCCACTTTTAGGCTAGACCAACACATTTTAATAGAACCCTGTCTAAAAAGGGTGTTTGAAAAGTCTACAATTGCACTCATTTTATTTGAAGAAGAAACCTAACCTTGCAGCTGCTGCCCTTGAGGAATACAGGAGAGCAGTCAAAAGATGACATTGGATAGCAGACTGTCTTCTGTTCGCCTACCTTGCAATAGATAGTAGGAGACCAGAACAGATTATAGATTTTGGAAAATCCTTTATTTTTAAAAAAGAATGTCCCTCATCTTTTGAGAACAGTCATTTCTGGACTGCAGGGGAGAAATACAGAAAACATGGCAGTATTAAGCAATGCAAAGGACTAACATCAGGGGTGAAATGATCTCGGTTCGGACCGGCTCACCCAAACCGGTATTTCCGACAATCAGCTGGACGCCGATCAGCTGTCATGTGCGATTTATATTAGCTAGAATCATCAGATTTTCTGCTTTCTAGCTAATCTAAATCACGTAGCACAGTGATTTGATGTCCTACTTACTTTTGCAGACTCGGAAGGCTTCAAAATGTCCCTTGTTTAGTGCACACAAAATGCACACTAGGTAGTAGACTCACAGAACCAGTAGCAGGCTTCAGAGGATTTCACCCCTAACTAACATGATGAATTATCATCAGAACTATGTGTTGTCCGCTGCTTTTATCTCTTCTAGATATATAGTTAACAAAGAAGAACTATGAAAGCATTTGGACAGGACATTGATTGCAGTAGAATGAGGAATGAAACATTTCTCTACATTAACTAATGGAAACACTTGGTTGTGTGTTACTGTCTTAATGGCTGATGCCAGGGGTTTTGCCACACTGAGTTAAATTGCTCTCCATAGGTCCTTGAGTTGACAGAAAACAACAGTGGCATGACATTTGCTGTTCCCGTTTTCGATCCATGTCCTATCTCTGTTGCTTTTGTTCTGAGCCATGGTGGAATGAGATTATCTGGATTATACATAGATGGTCTGTCTATAACTGAATTGGTTGAATTTTTGCTCCCTTTACTCAGCCCATTTCCAGGTAGCGGGAGAATTAGCTGCCAATCATAGTAGTGCATCCATAATGTGGGGGATGTCTAACTGTAGGACTCTTTCCATCTTCTCTTGCCTTCTTCATTTCTGGAGATTGGATTCTGGAGCCTGAATGAAAAGAATCAAATCAGAAATTTCTTCCTCTCCTCTCCTCTCCTCTCCTCTCCTCTCCTCTCCTCTCCTCTCCTCTCCTGTCCTGTCCTCACCTCACCTCACCTCACCTCACCTTACTTCCCCATCACTCCTCAGCTAGCTTCCAGATTTCATTACGATCTGTTCAGAAGGCAGTAGGAGAAAAGAGAGATACAATGATCTCATTATTTTACTGTATGGGCTGAAATAGGATTATGAATGATTGCTCTAAGATATTTAATGATTTTACTGTCTGTATTATTAAAATTCTAATATATACAGCATATTATAGAGGTAACTACAATATCTATCTAAATTTTATCTGTGTGACAAAGGCTTTGAAAGAAAGTAAACTAAGGATAATTCTGCTGCCTTATTTAAAAATTAGTTGATGGTATTGAAAGAAGGCAATTAAGGATCAAGCATGTTTTTATGTCTTAAATTTTAGGAACCATTTACATGGGAATTTAAATATACACTTTATATTCTAATTGCTTTATAATATTCTTGGTTGCAAATCTCTGAAGTCATTCCTTCTGATATGGGACTGTATACAAATGATGTCTTCATAATTACAGATAGTTTTGCTATAGGAACTGAAGTTGGCACAGTGCAAAATGATGAACTCGCAACCAAGCTGCACAAATGCTAGAAAGAAAGAAAGAAATCACCCAAATGGTGTCAGGGGGTTAGCAGTGGCAAATAGGGAGTTAGAATGTCATATTAATCAATATCAAATGAGTGAGGAAACAAATTATGGGCATCCAATAGTAAGCATTAAACAGAGAACTGGAATTGCCTTGTAAATCTGTAAAGGAATTCACAGAAAGAGCAAATGAATTTATGCAAGCCAAATCCAGGCACTAAGGAACTATCTTTGCATTAACTATAACCTGAAGATTTCTCTTTAAATCTATTCATTTGTCAAGTAATGTCAATGAACTTTCTGGACCTACATCTCATTTTCTCATGTTTGCTTGTGTTACTTTGGAAACTGTTCTGGGAAGGCTTCTCAGACAGAGGCGTGGTATAATTTGTTGTCTGAATTATATTCAGTGGGATGAATGTCAAGGAAAGCAATCCCAGAAGCCTGGTTGCATTGTTTCCTAAAAATGCCCCATAGATGCTTTAATACAGTGTTGTGGAATTTTGTTTGGATTAGTGACCAGCTTCATCTGTTGGTGTCATGTTGATGATCAGATTCTAAAAGGACAATAATAAGCATGCAGGCTGGGTTAAAAACTAATTGTGATTTAATTAAGCTTAAACTAATTTTAAAACCACAAGATATTTAATTACTTTCCCTTCTTTCATATTAAGATTGGTAATTTGATGGCAGCTTTTGGGACGATTCCAAGGGCTGCATGGAGCCTCAAAGGCTAAGGTTGTGCACCTCTGCCAAATATGCACACAAAGAAGTATTTATTCTGTCTAAAGTCAGCTTTTCCCTAAGAACACAAAGAAATCTTTGAGTGATTATGTTTCTGTCCAATAGCTAAAACAGTTTTACTACCTTGAAAATTATTCTGTGAAAATTTAAGAAATAAAAGGAGAGACATGCCAAAAATTCAGGCAATCATTTTTAAATAATTTAATACTTAGAATTTGTTTTCTGAAAGCAACCTTATTGTGCCGCATCACATTTTGATAATTCTCCCCTATATTACCACATAGTCTAATTGCTATTTATAAAAAGAAAAACACCTGCTGATGTGGTTACTAATGAGCTGCTTTTCTTGTGGAAATAGTAGAAGAGAAATAAAAATCTTCACTGAGGAGTAAGAATGGAAACTTATCAACCTAGAACTAAGGAGAAATTTCCTGACAGTGAAAACAATTAGTGAAATGGCTTGCCTCTTTAAGTTGTGGGAGCTCCATCACTAGAGGTTTTTAAGAGAGATTAGACAACCATTTGTCTGAAATGGTATAGGGCCATGATGGTGAATCTATGGCACGCATGCCACAGGTGGCACACATAGCCATATCGGAGGGCACGTGAGCTCAGCTCCGGCACGCATGTGCACACCGGCCAGCTGATTTTCAGGCTTTCTGGGCCCACTGGAAGTAGGGAAACAGGCTGTTTCCTGTCTCCAGAGGGCCTCGGGGGTGGGTGGGGAAGGTCCGCTTTTCTCTCTCCCCAGGCTCCAGAGCCTTTCTAGGAGTTTGGAGAGTGTGAAAATGGCCTACCCCCCCCCCGGAGGCCCTCTGGAGCAGGGGTGGGTTCTACTTACCTTTCCTACCAGTTCTGTAAGTGCACGCGCTTTGCGCGTGTGCGTGCTGAACGGGCGCTCCTGCGCATGCGCAGAAGCTTTTTTGAGCAAAAAAAGGCTCAATAAAGCTTCCTGCGCATGCGCAGAAGCGCGCTGTGCGTGCTGCACACAGGGACAGGTAAGTATGGACACACGGGGGGGGCTTTGGTCCGGTAGTATAGAACCGGTTCGGTGACGTCACAGCATCACCGCTACCTATTCTATAGAACTGGACCGAACCGGGAGCAACCCACCACTGCTCTGGAGGCAGGAAATGGCCCATTTGCCAACTTCCAGTGGGACTGGAAGGCCCATTTTTTGCTCTTCCCCAGCCTCTAGAGCCTCTCATCCATATCCGAACCATGAGGATTGTTGACATTGGAAAAATTTGAGGAAAAAGTGCAGATCACTTTGAATTTATGGAGAAAAATCAGGTTATAGATAAACTAATAAATATATAAAAGATTAATGTCTATGGAGATTCTCAGTCAGAAAGTCCAGTTGACTCTTGAAAAAGCACCTTTGGGATATAAAAGATTATCATAAATTTAGAATTGGGCTCATTATTTGTTTAAGCCTTGTCATGTAGCATTAGCAATAGGATTTAGACTTATGTACTGCTTCACAGTGCTTTACAGCCCCCTCTAAGTGGTTTACAGAGTCAGCATACTGCCCCCAACAATCTGAGTCCTCATTTTACTGACCTTGAAAGGCTGAGTCAACCTTGAGCCTAGTGAGATTTGAACTGCCAAATTGCAGGCAGCCAGCAGTCAGTAGAAGTAGCCTGCAGTACTGCATTCTAATCACTGCACCACCGTGGCTCATAATTTCTTTCCAAAGCACATGCAATCTATTCAAATCTGGAAGTTTTTGAATTGTCTTAGTTAATAGCACGAATGGTTACAGCTTTCATGATTTTACAATAAAGCTAGAATAGCCAGGTATCTTTGGAAAATACTGTGGAGTAGGTGTCAGATGGCAAAGACCAACATAAGGAGGATCTTATACTGGTCTTTGAATGAAATAAAAAAATTGATTGATTGAAGACAGATGACATCTTAATGTTCTGAATCTGTTTTGAAAATACTCTGAAAACTTTAAATATTGTAATTTATAATAAAAAACAGTACCATATCAGCTCTATAAAGTCATAAAGTCAAGCAGAAAGCAAATTCTTGCTGAAAATAATGATGTAGGATTTCAGTCTATAGTTTAACTAATTAACGTTGGAATCTTTACTAGAATATATGTAGAGCTACAAAGAAATGGTGTAAGGCTCTGTGGCACAAAATTATTTCAAAGCTTTTGGCATAAATGGAATGATTACCATCATTTACCACTTATAAATATTAATATTCAAAGTTATCTAAAACTGAGTCATGTTGATGGTTTGTCTAGCATGAGCTTTGATAGGCTCAGTATATTACTGCCATTTATTTCACTTTCTTTCCTTAGAGTCTGAGGACAAATCTGATCCACTGGATGGAGAAGTCTTCATGCATTCAACTGAATGTAGTTAGAAATCTTTTCAAATCTAAAGCCAGAATGTGCAGTCATATTCTGAAGAGGCCTGTGTTTTGTTCTGTTTTGTTTTTGCTCCCAATTGCTCCATCACCAGCAGTTCTAAAAATGTCGATATTTAAGGCCAGAAGAATGTGAAATTCAGTTATTTAGCCTAGAAGAGTGGGATCCCATGGAACTTTCACATCTATTGTATTTGCTTGCTTACGTTTATAAATCGAACCATCTGCTTACCAAGATACTCTGAGAAATGTGCAGTAAAAAATACTCATTAACTTTTACCTATAAAAGCAAGAGAATTTAAAAAACATAAAATAGGAGATAGGAGAATGGCATAAAAATTAAACTAGAGCTAATTAAATTTTATTTCAATAGAGGTTTTTTTGTAAAAAACTACATCATAACAGAGCTCAAAAAACTAGAGATCATTGAGGCTGTTTTGGTTGTGTACAATTATGTAACCAATTTTAGACATCTTTGTAATGATAATTCTAGAAGAGAAGAAGCAAAAACATTGCCTTATTACGTTGGAACACATCTGCTACCAGTCTTAAATACAGTAAGTGTAGCTATGTTTGCAATCTCTGCGAGAGCTGAGAAGAGACACTGGCAAAGATCAGAGGGTATTTTTTCTCTCAGAAGCTGCTTCATAGCAAATTGTATGACAAAGCAGATGCACTGCGGGAAAGCAAGGATGCAGCATTAGACTAACTCACTATGTGCTCTTTGGGATTAATGCTAAAACTCTGGTACGTCTGTAGAAATGTCTTAACATTTCTACTAGCAAAACAACATATATCTGAACTGATTCTTTACTAAGGTTCTCAGCGATATGCTGAGCTTGAACTGAAGTAGACAAACAAAGTTGGTATCTGTAAAAAACTGGAACAGCTCTCTGAAATGCAGAAGCACCTTCAGTAATAATAAATGAGAAAAAATAAATGAGAGCATATAGCAATAGCAATAGCAATAGCACTTAGACTTATATACCGCTTCATAGTGCTTTTACAGCCCTCTCTAAGCGGTTT
>JANHFM010005282.1:356759-376345 GCA_032468115.1 Grayia smithii | reverse complement strand
ACTGTGTTGGCTTTTTTAGCAGCTGCAGCACACTGCTGGCTCATATTTAAGTGATTGTCCACTAGGACTCCAAGATCCCTCTCACAGTTACTGCTATTGAACGAGGTACCACATATACTGTACCTGTGCATTTTGTTTTTCTTGCCTAAATGTAAAACCTTTTTTCACATTGAATTTTGTTTTGTTAGATAGTGCCAATGTTCAAATCTGCCAAGTTCCTTCTGTATTTTAAAATCCTTCTGGAGCATTGGCTATTCCTGCCAGCTTGGTGTCATCTGCAAATTTGAGGAGTTCCCCATCTATCTCCTCATACGAATCATTGATGAAGATGTTGAAGGGTGCTGGGCCTAAAACAGAGCCTTGGAGTACCCCACTTTATACTTCCCTCCATGTAGATGCAGTTCTATTGAGGATTACACGTTGAGTGCGGTTGGTCAGCTCAGCCAGTTACAAATCCATCTGAAGGTGATACTGTCTAACCCACATTTTTCTATCTTATGAAGTAGTAGGTTGTGGTCTACTTTATCAAATGCCTTACTGAAGTCCAACTAAATTATATCCACAGCATTCCTCTGGCTCACTAATTTTGTCACTTTGTGAAATAATGCAATAAGATTTGTCTGGCATGATCTGTTTTTGACAAACTCATGTTGCCTTTTCATTATGACTTTGTTTGCCACTAGGTGTTCGCTGAATCATTGCTTATCTTTTCCAGAATCTTCCAAGGTATTGAGGTCAGGCTGATAAGTCAGTAGTTTCCTGAATCTATTTTTTTCCTTTTTTGAGATGGGTACTACATCAGCTCTTTTCCAGTCCACTGGTAGTTCCCTGGTGCTTCAGGATCTTTGAAAGATATATTTCAGTGCAGTGGTGGAATTCAATTTTTTTACTACCGGTTCTGTGGGTGTAGCTTGGTAGGTGTGGTGTGGCTTGATGGGCATGGCTTGGTGGGCATGGCAGGGGAAGGATACTGAAAAATCTCCATTCCCACCCCACTCCAGGGAAAGGATACTGCAAAATCCCCATTCCCTCCCCACTCCTGAGGGAAAGATATTGCAAAATCTCCATTCCCACCCCAGAGGTGATATTTGCCGGTTCTCTGAACCACTCAAAATTTCCGCTACTGGTTCTCCAGAACCTGTCAGAACCTGCTGAATAGCACTCCTGGTTCAGTGGTTCTGAGATCATGTCTGCCAGTTCCTTCCGAACCTTGGGGTGTAATCCAGTTGGTCCTGGTGATTTGAACTCTCTTGGGTGGAACAGGTGCTCACTTACCATTTTCTTGCCTATTTTAATTTGTATTCTGAATCCGTTTTTTATGGTATTGTTTTTGATAGGTTGGATTGTTTTTTCCTTTTATGTAAAAATGGATGCAAAAAACGAGTTACCAGTAAGCAGTTCTGCTTTCTCCCTGTTGCTTGTCACCTTCTTGCCATTTTCTCCTATTAATGGACCAATCATTTCCTTGAATTTTTTCTTGCTTTAAACATGTTGAAAGAAGCTTTGTTTGTTATTTTTGACTTTTGTCACAAGCCTTAGTTCATTTTGAGCCTTAACTTTCCTCACTTCATCTTTGCAGGCTCAGGCTATTTGCTGATATTCTGCCTTAGTTATGTGCCCCTCTTTCCACTTTTTATATTTATCGTTTTTTCAATTTATCAGAGAGGTCTTTATGCAGCTATGCTGGTTTCTTTTGAGAGGTGTTATTTTTTCCATTGGTATTGTGCTAGATTGGGCTTTTATAATCTCACTTTTCAACATTTCCCAAGCTTCTTGGGTTGATCTCTGTTAGTGAGAATGAAGTCTAATATGGCTGATCCCCTTGTTCCCTTCTCTACTTTTTGGGAGACAAAGTTGTCTGCTAGGTTTATCAAGAACTTGTTTGATCTTCCACTTGGTGTAAAGTTTGTCTCTTACATACTTTAAATAACTGACTAGCAAAAAGTTTATTTACTTGCAGCTGGTGTTTCATTTCAGAACATGCTAACTTCCCACAATTTAATTCTTACTTGAAGGAATATGGTAAAAAAAAAATAGTATGGAGGAAAAATGCCAGATAATACCCAGTGCATTGTTGTTGGGCACCCTGGCGCCTGTTGATGCCAGATTTAGGGTAGAGGCTTTGGCTCCTAATTAAACCCTGCCAGTATTTATATTTAAGGCACTGTCTATCTATGCAAGAATCTAATTCTTCTTTTGGCTGCATACAGAAGCCTTCAGAGGCATGCTTTCCCTTCATTGTAAAGCTGCCTAATCAAAGATGGGAGAAAGGCTTAGCACTACGTAGAAGTGAAGTTACTGGTATAAAACATCAACACCACCATTACCACCACAGTCTTTATCATCTGTTTGGGAAAAGCTTGCCTCTCTGCTTAAAAATTTATGCATGGCAGGCTGCTCTTAAAAACACTGCTCAGTCCAAAGCAAAGTGATTGGATCCACTCTGGAAAGCCAGGGAGCTGTTCTTCATTAGTTAGTTATGGTGTGTCCCCAAAAGGCCTGGCAATCCCAGTGTTGCTTGCTGCCTCATAATCTGGCTTCTTTTAGTCCACAGGCCCTGATTTTTGCAGCCTTGTGCTACTGCTGACCGGGCTCCATAATACAGAGGAGTGAAAAGAGTCAGGCCAAGGTATCCTTCTGCCAGCTTTTCTGTCCATTGCAACACCAATTGCTAGGTTCCTGTTAGGTTTACTTTGGTACAAAGAGAAATAAAACACGCATGGTGAACTTTGCTCTTCCATAGCCCATTGGATTTGCAAGCTGATGCTAGCTGTTCCCAGCCACGAATAAACTTCTATACTAGTCTCATCAAGTGTGGTGTGTAAACCACTTTCTGAAACTTTGAGGAGCTCACTGGTAAGGCAGAGGGGGTGGGGGGTGGGAGTGGGAGCCAGTCTCTGCAGCATCGCAGAAAGGATCAGGAGATCTCCAACCCTAAGCATGCTCCTCCCATCACAAAGGTGCATTAGAGGAGAACAACTTGTTTGTGGTTGTTGCAGAGCAGCTAGAATTTTGTTCTGCTTATAAAATACCACCTCCAGATTACAAGCAGGGAGTGGCCGGCTGAGAGCAGATTGTATTCTTCATAGCTCATAGGACCCCCAGTGTCCAGGTGGTGGATGCCATTTGGGAACAAGCAATCAAGGCAGTAGAGTGAAGTGGTTAAGTATTGGGGTACCAGAGAGACTCAGACTGCCATCCAACTTAGCATGGTGACTTTAGGCCCATCACTCTTAGCCCAAACTGCCTCACAGGATTGTTGTTGCAATAGCAGTAGAAAGGCGCCGTAAACCACTTTGACATAAAAGAAGGAAGCTTTTATGTGTGTGTATGCTAGTCTTTTCAGGTTGGGCAAATGAAATCCCCACGTTTTAAACATCTTTTGTTTTCTCTTTTGTGTTGCTTCCATTTCTTTACCCTCTCTCATTTTTATCTAGTATCAAGAACTCTATGAAAGCATTTTTAACTAAAACAGAGTCCTTCCAAACCAGATTTTGCTACTGGTCTAAAATCAGACAGCTCTGATTTGATTTCTTCAGGCAAAGCTGAAACAGTGGCAAATTATATATTTTTTAAAGCTTTGGGGCTCTATTTTCCCATAGGCTGGAACTCTTGCCTTGCACCTGGGCAAGTTCCTGGGCTTCGGGTCCTGTAAGAAGAATGCTAACTAGAAGGATCTGTAGCTCCCTTTAGTAGCAGTGAGATAAAAGTGAAATCGAAGAGTGCTGTCAGTTTTCCCCTTCTTTGTATCCTCCTATCTGTCTAAAGCACAGGCCTGCTTGCTTGTTTGTTTTCTTACTTTCCCTTCCTTCTCTCCATTATATCTCTTAAATCTTTTCTACACTGAACAGTTTTACCTCAAAATCTAACAAACTCAATTTCTTGTTCACAGTGACTGTCACTTGGACCCTGAGCACTTGACTTTTAAAGAATTTCCTGGTAAGATTGTCCTGGGGAAAGTCCATATCTGCGGTCGCCTAGATCCTGTTCTCACCAGCTTTTCTGGTTCTCCTGGTTCACGAGCGAACCTGAACCTGAGACGCAGATGGGCGGCTTGTCTTTGCTCCCACTGGTATGTAGCAGGGCTACTGGAGGAAAGGAAGAGCATGACACATAGGAGTAAGGATGGACAGCCCTGAGGGCCAGAGACTTGAGAGACCTGAAGTGAGTCAGGGGTGGGTTCCACTTACCTTTACTAATGGCTTGTAACAAGAGCACACATGCGTGATCGCTTTGCTCGCCCGTGCTTGCTTCTGCACATGCACAGATCATCCATGGTGACATCCGGGTGGGTGGGGGGAGCCTCCTGCCATTTCAATAACAGTTTGCAAGAACTGGACAGAACTGGGAGCAACCCACCACTGAAGTGAGTCCTATGTAATAGAACGAGCAGAGATTCATGGAAGCTCCAAATTGAGAGGGATGGAAGGCTTGATACTTCATTATGAAATAAAGTGTATTACTGATGTCTTACCCTTTTGGCACAGTTGTGTCTACAGTTGTGGCGCACAGTTCAAAAAGGATAATGACAAATACCAACAAGTTTAGAGGTCTTTTGATGAAACCAAGCCTTTAACAACCTAGGTATGGTTAGACTGCAGATGAAATGATTGAAGGGAGATATGATAACAGTCATCAAACATCTGAAACATTACACATAGGAGAGGGAGAGGACCTAGCATCAGTTCTCCCAGAACCAATGGATTAACACTCCATGGAAGCAAGTTTAGATTGGACATCAGAAAAAAAATCTCCTGGCTTACAACCCATCAACTGGTGGAACAGGTTGCCGGATAATACGGTAAGTTCTTCCATAGAGACTGGATGGTCATCTGCCAGAGATCCTCTTGTAAATCCCACACTTGGACCAGGGCTTGGATTAGAAGACTCAATTCTATGAAAAGTTCTCTTTCATCCATAAGACTGCTGCTTGCCAAAATGGGGGAGAGTAGGTGTCATTTTATATAGCCATACGCTGATGTGTCTCAAAATCAGCTACCCTTTGCTAGTTTACCAATGAAATAGGAAAGCTGCTGTTGTCCAGATATTCTGGGCTACCATCCCATTAGCTCTAAACAGCATGACCAATGTTTAAGGGCTTAGAAATTTGCAGTCTCAAGTTTCTGGGGAAAAAAACCCTCTATATGCCGTTTCTGGCATTTTAAAGTGAGAATCCGTTTGGACTTAATGTCTCTCTTAGATATTTCTGGCACTGCATAAATAGTTACCGATACGCCATTTCCTCCATTTTTGTGGACGTTGAGGTTTATAGCCTTTTTGCTCCTCTGTGACTGTCCTAAGTAGCTCTGTGTACATGTGCCTACCAAATTAAAATTCTGTTTAATGCCTCATATGAAATGGCTCCTAGTCCAGGGAAACTTTTTTGCCACAAGCACTCTGTGGGTCTGCTGCAGTAAGCTGAACACAGCTGACTATTTGTGAGATTGCCACAGCTGAGCTTTGTGTCAGGTGTAAAGCAGAAAGAAAAGGCAAGGCTTCTCTCCTGAACGCTCACCTTTCGTCTAAGTTACTCCATTAGTGAGGAATGGGAAATGGTTCCATTACCGCGTTGCCTATCAATGCCACGAGCTTAATTACACACCGGAAAAATGTTTCCATACTCACAGTTATTTTTTTATTACAAACTTTGGCTTCTACAACAAACATTGCTACTGTTTAAAGAAATGAAGAAAGCAAGTGCATTTCATATGATCATCAATTTCGAGCCTACCTTTTAGATTTTTATTTTTTTTTAAGATTTTGTGTAGGGATTACTGTTTCTGCTAGTAAGATCACTCAGCACACAGTATATATGTACACATGATAGGTCCTACTAATCATTTTGGAGCTCTAACTATAGGGATTAGTATTACAATTATCATCTGGCTGACAAGCACCACTATCTTCCTTGCCATTCCTCTGAAAACACTGCAAGTGAGGCAAGAAACAGGCTCACAAAGTACCCGTTATTAATGGGAACTTTTCCAAAATAGAACTGCTGACTTGGGACGTCCACGCATCCGAAAGCTGCAAGGTTGAGAAGCACTGCTTTAGGTCTTTCCACTGAGGATTTCAGGGCAAGGATTCAGTGTGGGAGCTGAAGATGTTGAATTCCCTGGAAACTGTATGAGTTGCAGTTGAAAGAATTGGGTACATTTGGGTTGCATAAAAGAAAATGGAGAGACATTGCTTCCTTTAAAATGTGAAACATCGTCATGTGAAAAGCTGAGCCAAGTGGCTCTCTGATGGGCCCCAGGCAGAAAGCCAGAATTGACAGGTTGATATCAGGAAGCTGATTTAGCTCAAGGTTAAAAGTTTCTAACAGCTATTTGATAGAGAACTTACTTCTTCTCCTGATTTTGGGTTGGAAATACTTCAGTTGCAAGATCCTGCATTGATCACTGTATTATTTTTCCTTCTCTTCCAATTCAAATGTTCAGTGTTATTAAGTTTTGTGTAACAGTATAAAGATAATTAAAATGAGTACAACTAAGTGTACGTGCCCATGTAGTGATAAGAAGATTAAAAGTATTTCACATGTATTATTATATTGTAAATTCTATAGGAATGTCAGATCTAAATATCTTCTGACCCTAATACATAAATTTCTAGGAAAGCAAAACATATTCTATGTGAATCATCTAGAAGATTCAAAACCCCTTATTACTTGTGCAGTAGCCAAATTCTGTTTTGCCACGATGAAAATAAGGCAAAGCAGGTCTCAGAAATAATTACTTTTTTTATTCATCACTTTAGGTTTAATACATGTTAGCTACCTTGTTTTAGGTTATACATATTTTTTGGTTCATAGATTGTAATATTTTAGATTTATACCATTACAAAGGTAATTAACATACCTTTATAATGGTGTGTGTTACATTTGTTATTTTATCTTTGTATGCTAGCATCGTATTTCATCTATTGGATTTGATTTTAGTTTGGCGTTGGGTTTTTGCAAATTTTTTGCAGGTCTGACTGAATAAATGGGTCAGTATACATTTTACTTTTGCAATTAAAAAGGGGGAAATAAGTGACACTGTAATCTGAGTTGTGTATTTCTAATTCTTCTCCCTGTACTTAAACACCCATAAACGGGGTGGGGGCAGGGATCCATTATTTTCTATTAAACCTGGAATGAATTATGTTGCGAGTACAGGTTTAATGCCACTGTGTTTTCTTTTCCTTTGATTGTCTATGAAAAATCCAATGATCCTTCAAACAGCTAACTACATTCTGGAAAGCATACAGCTCTTTCTAACATAATGAAAACAAGCTGTTGTATCTAACAAAAGGCAATGAAAATGCCAGAGTGGCACTCAGGGTTATCCAAAATTAGATTACTCGCAGAGCAGCTGGTTGTTTCCAGAAAAGACCGTCTGAAATTCAGCATGGAAAGTGGAATACTTCCTAATCACATGTTTCTCAAATTATAAGCTCCCTTGTTCAGCCAAAGGGCCCTGTGATTTTGATAGGCCAGTCACTGACCACAGGTGAATATGCAGAGATCCCTGAGCTGTGTGGTCAGCTGCAGCTTTCTTCAAGAGGAGGAGAACTCAGCTGCTTTAGCCCAACTTCATCTCATTTGAATTCCGCATTATGACTTAGGTTTAGTGACATTTATGCCAGATTAGACTATCTGTCCTTCCCACATATGATCTGTGACACAGGTGTACCCCTGATTGGGGGGCAGACTTGGCATTTGTCATGGTAGCGGTGGCAGTGGGATGTTTTAAAAGTAGAACTAGAACTGAATCTCATTTCTTCTCATCTACATTTGAGGTATAATAATAACTTGCCATGAAGCTGATCACTTCCTTTTCCTGCCCACATTAAAAATGGCTCTTTAGTGGCAATTGTTGCAACAGGTGCTTTTGGGCCTCATGAGGTCTCATGCCATGCACTCTTAGCCTATTAGCTCTTCCTGACGGGGCTTCCAGATAGAGTATCTAAACCAGGGGTGGGCAATTCATTTTCTCAAGAGGCCACATGAGGAATTGGGACTGTTGTGGAGGGCCAAACCAATAGGACTGTGAAGGTCCATGATGTAACGCAACACAGTTGCATTGCATGTACGGTGTACATTTATTTACATTTTATTTTTAATTTCCAGTTGACCTCATGTGAGCTGGACAGGGACAGCCAAAGAGCTGGATGCGGTCTGGGTGCCATAAATGCCCAGATCTGATCTAAACTAAACCTGCATTTGGTCAGTGATCATAGAGGCTGCCAAGAGAACTGTAGCTGAGAAATACTGGATGACTCAAAGCTGCCTCCATATCTCCTGGCAAGGGTCTCAGAGTCTTCAACTAAGTTTTTCTATCTCAAAATGTTATTTATTTTTTTGAAATTGCAAAACGTTTTTGCATGTAAACAACAATGCAATGAGGAGAGAGTTGATCTCTGAGCCACCAAGTTCAGTTAATCTGGTAAATGAATGAGCAAACAACCCTGAAGTCACTACGCAGGATTGACACAGGCATGTCATGATCTGGATGAATTGATCCCGCTTGCCAGACCTATCCTACCCTACCCTACCCTACCCTACCTTACCCTATCCTACCGTATCCTTCCTACCCTTCCCCCCCCTTTTCTTTTCTTTTTAAAAAAGGTCTTATTGCCATGAGTGAACACCTAGGTAAGTATATAAGTTACAAATACCTGTTTTTATTTCTATTTCTAAAATACTTTATTCTTTTCTGCATCAATAGTTTTTGAACAGAAGACTTACATCATCCAATATTGCTTCCAGGTGCAATTCAAGGTGTTGGTCACTATCTATAAAATGGTCTACTTGAGGGAACATTTATCTCCCATAGTAGCTGCCCAGCTGATCCAATCTGCAAGGTTGGCACACTCTAGGTTCCTTTGATTAAACATTGCCATTTAGTGGGGGCCTAGGAATGTCTCTTCTCTGTAGCAGCACCTGCCCTCTAGGTGGTTTGAAAATATAGGTTTCTGACACAATGTCTCCATATTTTCTTTATATCCATGCAAATAGGGCCTAATATGTTCACCATTTGGGAGTCATCATAAAGATTTGAAGTGGCTTGCCTACTCCTACTTATTCCCTTTTGTTTCTTGGTCATATCTTGCCATAGAAGACAACACATGGCATATACTTGGTGGGTAATTGTTTTGGGCTCAATATTGGAAGAGTTTAGCAAGATCATATTTTGATGGCAAAAGGCCTTAAGAGTGAATCCCTTATTATTCAAAATGGGGAAATGACCTCCATAAGGAGCTTGAATTTTAAGAGACAATCTTCACAGATTATTATTGATAATAATTATTATCATCAAATATTCTTACAGAAGCTTACTATTCCAAAGTCAATTATCCCCAACCAATCTAAATTGCAGGCTGGGTAAAATTTTTAAGTACAAATAAGAGAAGGAAGACGGGATATGTGTCAAGGAGTCTGAATTGTTATCTGCCAAGATTTTTGTAAAAATATTTTAGGTATGCTCTCATCTGTGCACATTGATCATACTATCTGTAAGCAGAAATGGGCTTCACATAAGTTAACAACCAGTTCGCCTAGTGCAGACCCGAAAATGTGAGCACGCGCAGCTTCAAACACACACCGATTTCATGCGTGCGGCTTCCAGGACACCTTCTCAGGCAGCTGCAGTGAGGAGAGCGGGCGAGGCATGGGAATCAACTAGGCAGTGTAGGCGGGGCAAGGGAACCAGAGAGTGAGATATATAGGATGGGATAGCACCGGGGCAGGTGGGCAGGCCCCGCCAGTGGTCAGAACTACCAGTTCTCCTGAACCGGTCCGAACCAGCAGCAACCCACCTCTGTAAGGTAAATGATTAAGAATATTCAGAGGAGTTTGTTATTTCAGTTCCTGGATATTTTCGTCTACTGCACAGCAAGCATTCTCCTCCTTCTAAAATTAAGTGAGCTGGACCAAAAGCAATAGGAGCAGTCTCAGGGACTATCACCAGACTCTGCATCTTTCTGGAACAAAACACTTCAGTAGGGTTTTACAGTTTAGCAACAGGTTTAGTCTTTAGTTTTTTTGTTTTAATGCTACTCATGACAGGAAAGCAGCCAACGCTGTTCATTCAATTTAAATCAACTTGCTGATCAAGACCAAAAAAGAGAGCATGCTGAATCAGACAGTTTCCTTTATCAGTTTCAGAACTAGATACACAAGCTAGACACTTTTTATTCAAACCTGATTAAAGCAGTTTGCAGTTCAGATACCAACTTGATCGCACTGTGCCTGTAATCTGTATTGTGAATGACATCCAGAGTTAGCGGGCAGTTCCAGTACAAGTAGTCCTCGACTTACAGCAGTTTGTTTAGTAACCATTCAAAGTTATGACACTGAAAAAAGTGACTTATGACCATTTTTCACAATTATGACCGTTGCATCACGTTTTATGACTTTCTGACAAGCAAAGTCAATGGGGAAACCAGATTCACTTAACAACCTTACTACTAACTTAACAACTGTAGTGATTCACTTAACAATCGTGGCAAGAAAGGTCATAAAATGGGGCAAAACTCACTTAACAAATGTCTTATTTAACAACAGAAATTTTGGGCTCAATTGTGGTCATAAGTCGAGGACTTTGTTTGTCAAAACGTGCACCAATATAAAACAAGAGTAGTGATATTCCCTGACACACAGAACTGTATAATGACTCCAAAGGAGAATTTACAAGGGTATTGCCTCCAAATGTGGCTTCCAATGGCCATTACCAGCAAAGTCGGAATTTTCCTCTTGATCCAGCTTCATCTCACTGGGACACTTGAAGTCACAAGGAAATTAAATCAGCAAAGTAGATTCTTGGCAGCTCACTGTTTAATGAATGGAAAACAGCAGCGTGTCTTGTATGTGTGTGTGTAGTGGGTGGGGAGAGGGACAGAATTTGACACAGCAGGAGAAAGAACAATGAGGCCTTTAGAGTGAAAATAGTAGGGGGAGGGTAACTAAAAAGAAGAAGAAGAAAAACCCTAATAAAAACATGTAGATGACAGGACTGTGATACTGGTAACTATCACATTCATATAATCCACTTAAGGTTTTGATTTATGGAAATGTGACTGGCTACACAAATAACTGCAACACGTGACATAGGCCCCAACTTTAAAAAACAGTAAGATTGTTTATAAGTCTTTCCATATCAGGTTCATTGTCTATGGTATTTTGCTGTTTTACAGAAAGTCCATTTGCAATTCTTCATCAGTTGCCCACTGTGGGGGTGAACCTCTCATTGCATGGCATGTTTTGGGGCTTTTCCATAAAAAGATTTCTGTCAGGACCACTGTTTGAAATATAACATGCAGCCAAGATTTTGTATTTTATTAAGCAAAAGTGAGTAAGAAAATATGCACCTTACCTACATCTGGATTATCTATACACTGAATGGAGCTGCCATTTCCATACATTAGAAACTACTAGAGGTGGCATGGTGTATTTCTTTTTAAGCACTCCCAAGCCACAGACTGAGTCATGGTAAGGACATGTGGTTAGTTCTACTTCCTTTCCCCCTTTTTTAGTTTAAAGTATGCTAAATAGCCTGCCCAGAACGTAAAAAAATGTAATTATAAAAATGTGATCTGCTAACTTGGACTGTGTCACAATCTAAGTATCCTGTTACTATATGATCATACTCTTTCAAACATATGACTTACTCTTCCTCTACCAATTCTCATAATTATACCGGTACTTGAGTCAAAATAGTGATGAGCACAATACAGCACAATTCCAAAGTCACTTGAATTGTAATGGCACTCATTTCCCAATATTTTAATGTTGTTGACTGATGGAATAATAGATATAGCCCTTTAAAAAAGCATCCTATTTTTACAAGTGTCCCTAGTATTTCTACATGGCCATGGAGATTGGAGGGAAGAGCTGTAGAAAAAAAAACTTTTGTCATGTGATATATTTTGAGGGAAAAATAACAGCTTTCCAAAGATTTTAATGCTTATATTTTTCTGACCTAATTGTATTAGAAACTCTGTCGAGTCAAATTTTGTGAACATACATTAAGGCTCCAGGCTTGAAAGCAGGAGCGAGTTCTAGTTCTGCCTTAGGGTTAGAAAGCCAGCTGGCTGACCTTGGGCCCTCTCTCTGAGGCCTACTCACCTCACACAGTTGTTGTTGTGGGGAAAATAAGAACAAGAGTGTATGTTGGATATGTTTGCCTTACTTGTAAAAATAATAAAGGCTGGATATTAATAAATTTTTAAAAAACATACTTTATAACCAAGACCATATTTTAATTGTACCAGGTAGAGAAAACGTATGACTTTACCCACTGCCAGGAATGTCTTCTTAGTTTCTTAGTTTTAGGAATCCCAAGAAGAGGTCCTCATGTCTTCTTGTTTGAATTACACACTGTACTTAATC
Source organism: Grayia smithii (assembly GCA_032468115.1). NCBI lineage: Eukaryota > Metazoa > Chordata > Lepidosauria > Squamata > Grayiidae > Grayia > Grayia smithii. The sequence goes on along the minus strand of JANHFM010005282.1, from coordinate 363,975 downwards.
ATTATATCAACACCTATATTGCATGTGATATTTTAAAGCAACATGATTAGTCATCTATGACTTGGTTCAGTTTTTATGACCCAGCTGTGGCACAGTAAAGAGTAAGCACAATGTCTTTTATTAATGATTGTGGCCAGAGTTAGCACATATGGTGGTTACGTACATATATATCAAAGAGTAATAATTTGGTATTAGCACGGAGGCCTCTAAGGCTAAATTGTATAAGGTGCAAACTAATCATAACTGAATTCAATGAGCAGCAAGATCAAGACATTGAAGAAGTTATGACATTTTGTTTTGTTAAGCTAATCAAATTAATCCCATTATTTTACTATATGTTTTTTTTGGTTCTGTGGAACTCTTTTAAGAAATATTCTCTAATATTCTGTTAAAAACATCAGAATCTAACTCCAGCTGAAATCACAAGTCATTATGTTCTTTCTGGTTTGTGTGTGTAATGTTATTACTTATCTATGAATTAAGTTGCAGTTCATTGCAGGCAAAACTCTGCGCTCCTTGAAGAACTACTATTCTAGCTCTTAACTGTGTGCTCTTTTAATTATTAAAATATACATTTTATTAGACTTGATAACTAAGCACCACCTTTGAGGGTCTTCATTTTAATATTAAATGTTGTCTATACAGTATTGGCAAAGATGTTGCCAGATTACTGTACTCACGATTCATGGGTCATATTTTAAAAAAAAAAAAACTCCTTAAAAACTGCACAGCATTCACAGAGGCATTATATTAAACAAAAATACAAGTAGGAAAAATTGCTTGTTTGGCACCCCTTTTGATAACCTAGCCAACTTTTTCTCAAATGTGGTTTTCTTCCAAAGCAATACAGTAAAACCACCACATGCACACTGCAGATTCAGTATCTTTGTAGGTGACCAGTTAGTTATTATCACCTAACTGAGCTGTTCTAGAATAAATTCTTATTGTAACAAATCTCAAATATTCAACCTTTTGGATAAGGTCTTTTCTTAAGGTAGCAAAAAATAAACGTACATATCAGGACTGACTGTTCTTCACTGCAGTTTTACTTTGAAATAGATGCAGCTAAGAGAATGTGCTGGAAAGATTCTATCAGCAGTTGGAGAAATACTACCAGACATCTTAGAATGTATTTTTTAAAAACAAAAATACAGCAAAATTTCCCTGTACTTAGCTCAGCTAATTTGTGTAACGTGTTCCTAGATTATATGAATGCATTATCCACAAAAAAAATAAATCAGCCTTATGGAGTTTGCTGGATAATTGTAACCTTGCTATTTGTAATTCAAATTGTAAGGAGTCTGCCCTTAATTCCAGGGACACTTAACATCTCAACAGTAACTACACTGTTATTCTCCATTTCCCATCTCATTCAATAAAGTTCAATTTCTTGATTTTTGAAATAGGATTTTTTGAAATAGGAAAGTATTCAAAAGACTAATGGGAAGATCGTTGACCAAAGGTGTCCAATCTTGGCAAATTTAAGACCTGTGGACTTCAACTCCCAGAATTCCATAGCCAACCAAGTTGCTGAAGTACACAAAACACAAAGTTGCCAAGGTTGGACACCCCTGATTTAGACCTTCCTACTCACGAGCAGATTCTTGTTAGTTGCAATGCTGTCTAATGAAGGTATGCATTTCAGGTAGAAATTCTTAAACCCAACCCAAGCCATTTTCAATTTAAAGATTTCTAGGACTGAGAAATATTTTTTCACAAACACAGACAGCACACAGGTTGTACTTTATATAAGACAGATTTGTCTATTGAAATACTGTAATGCTTGCTGAGATCCAAGAAAAACTTCACAAAGTTCACAACAAAATGAACATCAGAATAAAAATCTGGAGTTCTATATTTTACTTTTGTACAGTCATGGTTCTGTTTCTGCCTACTCCCTTTGCTGGTTCTTCAGGACCTGATTTCAGCCTTTATAAAACAAAGTTTACTATGGTGCTAAGCAACATGCCTGATTCTATTCCAAGAACTGTAAACGCCCATCTCATCCCAACTTGAAATCAGCATGCCGACTAAACATCATCATACTGAGATCAATGGAGTATCAGACCTTTTACACATATTATCATAGAAGTGTTACAAATCTCCTCTTTGATGTTACAGCAATGTACAACACAAATATAACAAATTAGTTTACAGGCCTTAGAAAAAACCTAAAGCTCCACTCGCTCCAGGCTTCTGTACTGTGGAAATGGTAGGGCTAATTGGATATGCTAGTGCCTGTAGTCCTGAATGGTGATCTCATATGGAAGGATCTGGGCAGGCTTTTATTTGGGATAAGGAACATTCTCTCCCCTCTCTTTTTAAAAGTAAACTTTATTGGAGACTTACTGATTTTACATTCCATAGCACGGGCTCCTACACTATTAAAAAACAATGAAGCTCTCCTCTGTAAGGTGCATGCTATGAGAAAATTAGTTTTCTTCAGGTTGTTTCTTAACTTTAAATCCAAAATATAGAATTGAAATGCTCATTTACTGAATTTTATGCCTCATGAATCCAGCATTAATTCAGTTATCAAGAATACTCTTAAAACTGACACACAGGAAAATGTGTACCAGAAGAACCAGATACTGAAAAACTATTCTAGAACAGAAGCATCCTTCTGCATTATAAATAATTGCATAGAAGGTATTTTTCTAGAAATAGGTGTGCCAATAATATATTACAGCAGCCTCTGGCAGCTTGCTTGGTTTCTATATTGGGTCAAAGGAGGTACATAAGGACTCTATTCCTCCTCTGTTAAGTCTGACTCACCAACATGAATGCAATTTCTTGTCACCTGTAACTATTGGGCGAGTGCTCAAATACAAAGCTTACTTTGGCATAATTTTTAACAACACATTATCATGAGGCATCAGTGTAACCAACTTCTTTAGCTGACCTATATAAAAATACTGTTCTACAATATCAGCGTACTACTTTATTATTTAACCAATAAACCAAGACCACAACAGTAATTGAATTTTAAAGAATTTTAATACAAACTTAATATAAACTATTTCAGTCCCTCTCTTTAACATAAGACATTGACTCAAAATACTTTTATACCTTTTTCAAGTATTGCACAATGTAGGTACAAAATTAATATTTACGATTACATTTTCTTCCATAATATATAGCAAAAAATCTTTAAACTTTTTAACAGAAAATACAATTTGTGTTTCTTTCTTGGAAAAGTTTTCCATACAGTTTGAATTCCACCACTTAAGGAATATTTGTACATTTTTTAGAACTGATGTTTTTTTAAGATGGATTTTATAATTTCAGTAAAAAAAATACAACATGAAGCTGCTGCAGTTGTCACAGATCACTGTAGTAAAAAGATAAAAATGCAATACCATGTTGTAGAAACAATATATACTCTGATATTTTACAAACTTTGTACTAAATTAAATTATACAATTAGAAAAGACCAATAAACCCATTTATTAGTGCCAATTTTTTATGTATAAAAAATCAGCTGTCCTTGCTATATCTTAAATACTGTAAGAGGCCATATCTTGAATATATTTAATGTACAGTCAGTAAAAAATAACTTTGTGCTTGGTTGGCAAATGAAAAAAAGATGCATGTTGTCCTTATCTAACCAAGCTTGAATGTATTCATACTACAAGCTTTTTAGAAAAAACTCAAGAGGTGAAAAAGTTAACACCCTTGGGTACGTGCATTTCAACTTGTACAATATGATTTGTATTTTTGTTTAGTTAGCCATAACAGGCTGGAATTGCTGGTTAGAGTACTGCATGCTATTTAAACTGAAATTCAAGCCATCCACAAAAGACTTTTCATTTAGACCTCCATAGGCTGCAAACATATCAAAGGCATTACTGTACTGGAGAGGACTAAGGTTAAGGGGATTGTCTCCAGGGAACAGGTTGTTTGTACTACCTTGGCCCTGTACATTGGGGAAAATGAATTCCTTTGCGTTAGGAGAAAGGGCAGATGTTTTCTGCTGCTGTTGTGATGGTTGTTGCTGTTGTGAAACCTGCTGGCTGTTGAGGCCAAGACCATAGAGTGAGTGCATGGAGGATGAAAGAGCTTTCTGTTTCAGCAGATCGTTGACATTCAAACCAAGATTAGTGGGAGAAGTGCGGGCGACCTTGTTGGTACGGCTACTGTTCTTCATTTTGGTTGAGCCAAACTTGGTGGCAGCAAACGTGGCAGTGGTGAACGTTAAAGGCTGAGTGGAACGGGGCATGAAGGTTGGGCTCACAGTGGCAGAATGACCAATGGGAGGCGAAGGAGAGCTTGATACAGAAGATGTGGGGTCGCTAATTGGCATGAACACCTGGGCCTCTGGGTTAAAGCTATTCTTGATTTCTTTATCTAGTTCACATCCATTTTCACTGGAATCATCCACATAAAGCACTTTCACTGGTCCCTTTTCACCAATTTGGTATGAAACCTCAAATGGGTCAATCCAAACACTAAGATCCTGAGGCAGATTGCCACGAACATCATCAATGTCCAAACCACTCTCTTTGGATGCTTGTTCAATGACTGGGTCCACTTTTTCGCCTACATGTATACATCTAAACCCTGATCCTTTATATGGCTTATCTGGATACCAGTGCCCTTCATACTTCTTCTTAAGCAGTCTTTCAAGTTCTTCACCAAAAATGTTCACACGTCGTCTGGGAAGCTTATTGTACAAATATGAGATAATAAAATTGAGTGCTACTTGTATTTCAAGCTGCATAGCTGCTACAGCACAAAATTACAGTCTCTGTTTCAAACCACAACGATCAGGAAAAAAAAGTTCAAAATACCACAGGAAAGCAAAAAAATGTTTTCAAAGTGCTGATTTTAGTTGATAATTATTCTTCACCTTGGTAGCGTTGTTCCTTCACGAGGGGGTAAAAAAGAAAAATCCACGTAAGAAAAGTACAAGAGAAAATGAGCAAGGCCTATTAAATTCCCACTTTCCCTAAAGCAGGCTACATTTCTTACAGGCAATATCTGTAACACTGTTTGGTACTATTTTTGCAAATACTACGTAAGCTAATTAGGTTAAATATTCCAAATACAAACTACTATAAAAAGTATCAATGTCTGAAAATATAATATTCCAAAACCTGAGTTTTGTATAATTGTGCCTTTAATATCTAACTGGAACCATAAAAAGCCTACCAAACATTCTGTACCAAACCTATTTCTTAGGGTTCATAGAATTCAATTGTAATACTTGGTATTATTTTCTCTACTTCCATTAAAATAGTCCCTTCTGTTAAAAGCTATAAAGCTAACTAATATAACATTTGCAATATTGCTTCAGCTGAGTCAGAAATGTCATAAATACTATCTTTTGGCAGGTTAAAAAAAACCTACATGTCAGCTTCCAGAATCATTTTTATTATTTAGGTACAGGCATGACATGTACATTCACTAAAGAGAAAAAAAAGCAAAGAAGCCACTCTAATTCTACAACAGCTTTTAAAATTACTACATCAAGACCCCTTGGGGGTTGTGGGGGAATCATTCCATAATAGAAACAGTACTCAATCTGAACATACAATCCTTACAGGGATCTTTTTCCTTCAATTATGAAGCAGTCAAATAACTGTTCGCACAACTTTAATTACAAATTAAAATGAAAAGGTATATGTGAATATGCTTGAAAATTATACTGCCAGGTTTTAAATTAATTTCCCTATTTAAGTTCCATATTTAAGCAACTAAAAAAATAATAGTTGTATTTCCTTCCATATTTTTGTTTTTTTCACTGCATTGCAACATTAGTTTGAAATCTATCAAATTTATAAACCAGAGAAAAAAAATCTACTTCAAAATTTCTAAAATTTACAATAGTTGATTTCAGATCTTCTAAAAACATTTCCTTTTGCACTCTTTACATGATAAGAGAACCACCAGCTGATAAGGCAACCTTTAAAACATTTTGCTAATTCAGCAGTGGGTGGGGATAAGGAAAGATCAAGGGCAAACAGAAGATATTTACAAATGACATATGTAAGGTACAGAAGAACTGATTGAGGAAGTTATTTAAAATTATGTACCGGTATCCATTCGTTTAACTCCCTTGCACTGTAGAAAAGATATTGCCCACAGAGGGTAGATGCTCTATAGTACGGCACAAAAAGACTAAAATTTCAAACGCCTATCTATTTTTAACACAAGCCTTTTAAAATCAGTTAACCCGGTTAATTACATCAATCGTAGTGGTGGTGATAGAGAGCTGGAGAAAAGCAAGTATCTTAAGCAGAGTAATACAGCATTACATAATCAGGCAGTTGAGTCTCATTAGATTTCTGCTCACAGCTCTCGAAGCTCCAGCAGCAGGAGAAAAGTGTTTTCTATAAAGGGGGAAAAAATGATTGGCCAAGGCCTCTCTCTCTTAAACCAAGCCCAACCGAATCCTCTGTCCTCTCATTGCCAATCTATTTTTGCCCTTTATACCATATGGGACAGGAAGAGACTTCGCAAAAAGTGATACAACTGTGGCAATGCTACGGGGTTATTTAGCTCAGAAGCCCTCTCCCCCACCCCACAACCCGTTCCTATTGTCTGGTGGGTGTTTTTTTAAAAAAAATCTCTTTCCCCTTATAAAAATCGGCCGTCTCCCTACCTTAAGAAACCTTCACCCTGCAAAAAAAAAAAAAAGCACATCCCCCTTTCCACCGTGTGGCTAAAGTGCTACAAACCACTTAGACATACAACAAAAATCGGCCTGTCAGCCAACACCTCCCCCCCCCCAACCCTCTTCCAGGGCACAGCAGCTCCGACCATTTCTCAACCAAGGCCGGTCCCCTCCCGTCGCCCAGTTCTCCGCCCCGCGGGATGGGGGCCAAAACCCTCCAACTGCCCTCGCTGCGCCGCCCCTCCAGCCCCCTCCCACCCCGCGGCTACTGGGGAGGGGTCGGCCCGCAAGCCCCAGACAGAGCCAGCAGGGATCCCGGCGCGGCGCGAGCAGCCTCCTGCCCGGGACCCTCCTGGCTGAGCCTCCCTCTCCCCGCATTCGCCCGGGAAGGGGCTCCGCCCGTCGGTCGGTCGGTCGGTCGGTCCGTCCGTCCGAGCCACTCCCTCCTCCTCCTCCTGCAGGGTTGTGTCAACACCCTCCGCCGCTGCCCTGTCAGCCCTTCTGCCAACACCCTGCTCGCCGCCAGCCTGCTGTTCCCCTCTCCCTGAGCGCGCCGTCCCTCTCCCACACGAATGGCCGTGAGGGCCGAGCGACCCCCGC